>JACXGM010041177.1:0-10125 GCA_016801145.1 Umbra pygmaea
CAGCTTTTTAACTCTGCTAGTGACCCTTTGTACCCAGCTTTTTAACTCTGCTAGTGACCCTTTGTACCCAGCTTTTTAACTCTGCTAGTGACCCTTTGTACCCAGCTTTTTAACTCTGCTAGTGACCCTTTGTACCCAGCTTTTTAACTCTGCTAGTGACCCTTTGTACCCAGCTGGTGTCTCCAGGATAAAGGTTTACATCGGTTCATGTGAAACTTAGATGACAAACATAGTAATCATCGTCTTGGCTGGAGATGGTTGAAAGCAAAAATGTAGCCCTGTTGCACTATTTACAACAAACGCTTTTTGACTCTGTAGCCGTTTCTGGGCAGTGTCCACATACAGCGCCAGTGCGAGTTCACCCTGGGCTCAATAGCTTTACCAGCAGCTGCTTAATTTACCCAGCTCTTGCCTCGCTGTATACCGCTGTATTTCTGCCTCGCTGTATTCTGGCTAAGAAGTGTAGGTATGGTTGTATATTACCATTCAATAAGAGAAGATCAAAGTTGAAATCGTTCAGCTCTTGGGTATTTCATCATTTGCACTAGCCATTGTAGAAAACAAAATCCCTCTCCAACGCTTGTTCTTTAGGTACGTATTTAACGGAAGAATGCAATACGTAATATTCTCGCGCTAACTACCAAGTTTTATTATCCAATCAATTTGCTTCAGGGCCTGACAAATAAAGATTAGGAAGTCAAGTGAAACGCCTCCACTGAATCTATCTGTAGTTTAATAAATTTAGTTTAATAAATTTAGTTTAATAAATGTAAAAAAAATAACTTGGAAACTTACAGAGGCTGAGTTGGGAACCATAGAATGCATTGAGAAGGTGTTTTTAGAGACTGTCGTCATAAAACGTAAACGGCGGCATAACGTTTTTTAGGGGGGGAGTTTGGAGTGTTACGTTTTCCTGTTTAGGACGGGCGTCCTTGTATAGGGCCGGTGTTAAAGGTTTCTAGAGCCGTCTCACAGTTTTGTTGTAGCCCTGAATTAACTAATCTAATTCAAGCAGGTAAGGGCTTGATGATTAGTTAACAAGTCGATTCAGGTGTGCTGCGGGACCCCCAGGAGAGGATTGAGAACCACTGTGCATCACCAGAGAAGCTAGACTCTAGTTAGCTACATTATTCATTAGCGGTAGCATTGCATTTTAGGGCAACAGTAAAATTGCATAAATGCGGTACATGTTATCGCAAGACTAAGGAAAAAAACAGACTGTTACCTGCCCGTTTTACTGTGAACTCGAGGAATTACTTTAAAACAGACAAGTCTGCTGCATCTGGATTTATCGTGTCAGGGAGATAACACCAGTAATACAACTATATGGTAAGTGCTTGCATTCTGTATTATGTTATCCATAGTTAAAATTATGACCAATAATGAGTATTTTTCAGGAATTTATTGGTTGTTGTGTACATTTCAATTGGTCCAAAATGAACTGCAGTGTCTAGCTAGTTAACTAGCCAGTCATTGTTAACTTGGTTAGCTTATATAGCTACCGGTTGTTTAGAAGTGCAAGGGAGACCAATATACATTGGTAGCTATGTCTTAAATGACAATGCAGTGTTTAATCACACTTGTGGTTTTAAAAAACGGTTTTAATCTTCCATCAAAATATTTTGATCTTTTATGGAAATCAGTAAGATGTTTTTATTTAGCTTTATTTATACAGAGAAAATCAACGGAGACTCATATCTGCTTTCCATTAATGTGTTTTGAGATTTTCATCTAACTAAATATCAAGATATTTGAACAAAATAATCGTGAAACAGCTTGTGCTGGAGAAGGAGCTTTAGCAGATAATACTGTGTCATCAGCATAAAAATAAAATGTACAATGTCTGTTTCTGTGCCCCCAGTCGTTTTTCCAAAACCAGCCAGAACCTCTCTTTGTTCCTGATTGACCCTTCTCGAGCCAGCAAAAGACAGCTCAAACATTTTTGTCAGTATACCATTTTCTTGAGCAACCAGTTCCAACACAATACAAACTCGACATAGGATATTTGGCTGAAGTTGATGTCTTTTATGTTCACTCCAGGAGGCAAAGCAGCAAAGAAGATACCCTTTGAAGTTATGGTGGAGCTGAACGCCAAAGTCAGATAAGAGGAGAAGGACGTGGAGACCTGGAGCTGTGTCAGCTGGACCATGAGGATGACAGCGAGCATCATCAGCTAGATCTGGTAGCAGCAAGAAAGATCAAGGGGTCTGGTTGAAGTCCTCATTCTGTTTCGTGAACAACTGGCTGAGAACAGAATGTGCCGTTCAGATTTCTTACTCTTTCATAGGAAAATAAATGTTGTTAGGTTTGTGAATGGATATTTATAATGACTGTGGGGGAAAACATTTAAAACTATTTATTTTGTTAGAGGTGCAACAAAAGCTATAGTACATGTACAGCTTCTTAAAATTAAGAGACTATTGTAAAGTCATCAAATTCTCTGGTTTACTATTGTTACGTATGAGTTTAGGCAAAATTGACATTTTTGTTTTATTCCATAAACAGTTTTTCTCCCAAAATGCAATTTTGCCAGATCCTGAATAATGCACATAAAAAATTAATATTTACGTTTAAACAACACAATAGTATAGTACTATGTTAATCAATGAAGAGTTCAGAAATATTTGGTGGAATAATTAATAATTCTATAATAATAATTGGCTTTCATGTGTCTTTGCATGCTCTCCACCAGTCTTTCACATTGTGGTTGGGTGACTTTGACACTCCAGCTGAAAACATTCCAGCAGCTCGGCTATGTTTGATGTCTTGTGACCATCCATCTTCCTCTTGATCACATTCTTGAGGTTTTTAATGGGGTTGATTTAAGAAACATTTTCAGTAGTTTCTTAATTTTCCCAGAGCTGTATTAAAAAAAGAAAAAACATCCAAATGGGAAATCATTTCCTACACTCTGCAGTGTTTGTTTTGCCATTTCAACAAGAATTGCAGTGAAGATATTGAGTTGTGCTTCCATGGTGTTTGTCAATAGGCACGTTCTAGTCCACGTGCTATTACATGCACCGGTAATGTCTGTCAGACTATTGTTCAAAGCCATATCACCATGCTCCATCATGTCGGCTAAAAGTGTATTACATATTAGAAATTAAACAAGTTTGTAGGTTAAATAAAAAGATTCATGTCTTTTATGTGTGATGTTTGTGTACAAGTAGGCTTATCAAAAGTTTGTGATATGCGGTTTTATTCAGGTGCCTGCAGGCATTCATCAACCATGAAAGCTGCGGGTAGGTTGAAATAATGGGACTAGAAAACTGAAACGCTTTAAGGATTTCCCACAAGTAACAACAACATTCCTAAGTCCATATCTGATGAGTGGATGTGGTGGGTGGTAATGCTAGCTGTGAACGTAGCATCCTCACCTTCACATTTTCTCAGCATTAGCCTACGCGTTTGAGCCTGCACCGTGTAATAGCTATGCTCCGTATGGCTGCATTTTGTCTTTCCGTAGCAACTACAAACCTATCAATCTGGTAGATCAAATATTCTATCATCAGTAGTTGTTAGACGCCATCCGCAGTGTTTGCTTCTTGGTAACAGTGAGTGGGTTTACACTTTATCCAGGTTAAGCAAAATATTTGCTGAACACAACAGGTGTGCGTTTTACAATTACCTGCTTAGTTATGAGCCCTTCCTAGTTGTCCAATCTGTCATAGTTGGAGGAAGAGTAATCATAAAACAAGAATATGAGGATAACACTGGTAACAAAATATGGACAAAGTTTGCAGCAGAAAATAAATGATATACACACGGATGGTTAAAGTTAGCACTCACACACATGCTCCGGTGGATCTGTTTGACCTTGCCCGAAATCACTCCCCTTGTGCGTTTAAATTGCAGAGCACAGAGTGATACAGCATGCTTTGATGTAATGTTGGCTGACACATTGAGTCTACATTTTAGCCCACAGACCTACACAGCTGTGGCCTGATTCTCCTCGTTGTTTCCTCTTTTGTTCCGAGCGATCTCCTAATCTCGGCCCTTTAAGGGCCCACTATTCTTGGCAAAGCATTGGGATGAGTGTGCAACCGTGCATGTGTTTGTGTGTGGACACGTGTGCATCTGTGTGTGTGTTTGTATGTTTGTGTGTGTGTGTGTGGGCATGTCTAACCACGCTCCGCAGCTCAGTGCGTGACCCCCCTCTTTGGTGTAAATTAGCCTTAAACTAATTTATGCATTGGAGAAGGTGTGTATGTGTGTGTGTGTGTGTGTGTGTGTGTGTGTGTGTGTGTGTGTGTGTGTGTGTGTGTGTGTGTGTGTGTGTGTGTGATAGACTATCCGTCCCCATGAGGCAGGTACTTGATTAGAGGGAATTAAATCAAGAGACCCTGCCTGCCTCAGGTTAACCCGCCCGTTCCCTCTTCTTACCAGCACGGCCCAGTAGCATTGTGCAGGCCTAACTCGGTTTGCATAGTGTACATACACATGACATGCTATATATAATGCATACTGTATATATAATTACATACAACACAGGACATGACACACTACAGTACATTCTGCATACATTTGAAATACTACATACCTTATAACACGCTACATACATACTGACATACTACACAGTGTGGCGTAACTGATATGATGTGCTACATTTTAAATACTACATATAACATTAATAAATATGACACACTGCTTGCTACGCAGTACATGTGACCTACTACTTAGTAATATACCATATACTTTTATACTTATCTGAATTACCACCCTCTCCCTGCCTGGCTGAGCCACTTGAGCAACCTGAATCATGTAAGAGTTTTTGATGCTAGCTAAGTAATCCAGTCAAACACTTCCCCTGTAATAGACAGGCATGCTGATAGGCTTAACATAGCCGGCGAATCAGAAGCCCAGTGACAGCTCTTGTTACTGGAGAGGCTGACGCGTTTCTGAAGCAGTGTTTAGAAGGGGTATCAGCTTTTATTTGTTTTCTATTTGAAATAAGATATGAACATAAATGTATTTTAGTGTGTTAGTGTTATTGAGCATGTAGACTAGTAATATTCTTAGCTCTGTATGTATAGAATGTATGTATGCATATGTGTGTATACGAATGTTGTACAAACACTTTTATTCATTAATTGCAAAAGGGATACAGCTCTGGATAAAAATTTAAACACAACTGCAAAATAATCAATGTCTCTGGATTTACTATTGAAAGTTATGTGTTTGGGTAAAATTAACATTTTTTTATTCCATAAACTACTGACAACATTTCTCCAAAATTTCCAGCAAATGACAACTGGTCAAAATAACAAAATAGATGCAGTTTTGTCAGACCTGAGATAATGCAAAAACTACACAATACTTTCATTTTATTGTTGTGCTTACTTTTGTATAATAATACAAATAATTATAATTGTATAATAATTGTCTTTCATGCGTCTTGGCATGCTCTCCACCAGGCTTTCACATTGACGTTGGGTGACTTATACCACTCCTGGTGCAAAAAGTCAGGCAGCTCTTCTTCGTTTGATGGCTTGTGTCTATGCATCTTCCTCTTGATCACATTCCAGAGGTGTTCAATGGGGTTGATTTAATAAAAATTTGAAGTACATTTATCTTCAGGTGGGACAAACACACAACCCGGTAATAGTAGGTTATACTCAATAAAGTAGTTGTCAATGCAATCAGTTCTAGATGGGGAAACATGTGTGCATTATTTCATGAAAAGTCAGTATCAATTACAAAATATTATGTGAATTTTACATGACAATGTAATCACTTCCAAAGCACATATCTTCACATGATTCTTGGTGTTTCTGTGAGCGGTCATTCTCAGCCTTCCTCCTGTCCCAGGGTGGCTGCTTTCTCTACTCAATCTCAGAGGAATATTGCTGCCGGTTATTCGGCTACTCCTCCTCCTAAGACGTACCAAAGCAAATGTCACGTCTTTTATTATCCAGCCCGGTCCTGTTGATTTTTTTCTTTTTTTACATTGCTTTGAGCAACCACGCTGATTTTTCAGATGGGAAAGAAATCTTTTCAGGATGGCATTTGCATAATCTATGACCGCTAAGGTTAAATATTTGAATAATTGTCCCAACCCACTTTAGTCCCTGAAACATTGCAACACACTCATGCTGTATCTGTGTAAAGCAGTGAACTGTGGCATTTTAATTTCAATAAATACATAAATAATGATTTGCTGCACGGATATCAGCATCACAGCACAGAGCTTATCAAATTAAAGTAAG
Source organism: Umbra pygmaea (assembly GCA_016801145.1). Lineage (NCBI taxonomy): Eukaryota > Metazoa > Chordata > Actinopteri > Esociformes > Umbridae > Umbra > Umbra pygmaea. Next base: position 6,207 of record JACXGM010041177.1, read on the forward strand.
AAACATCTTTTTTTAAAGCAAGCGTGAAAAAAGGTGAACGAACCGGTTATTAGCAAAAAACCTTCAGTAATCAAACTCTTATATGTAACCAAAGCACTGTGTTTATTTGTTTTACATTGCATAAAACACACAGGGAGTGTTCTGAAATATCTGTGTTAAGAAATGTATGAGGATCTCCATTAGGAATATTTAAGGATACCAATTAAGATTTTACAAGGATATCCATTAACATTGTATGAGGATATCCATTAGGATTGTATGAGGACATCCATTAACATTGTATGAGGATATCCATTCAAATTGTATGAGGATCTCCATTAACATTGGACGAGAATCTCCAACAATAACAATCAATGTGATAACGGCCCTGTCATTGTCAATAACAATCAGTGCAATTACCACACCTGAAAGTGTTACGAATTGGGTAGTTTTACAATAAAATCAGTGGGTACAAAAAGGCATGCAGTTGAAATGCATAATGAGGCACAATTGCTGCTTTGACACTGTTGGAAGAATTGGTAAATGGAAAAACTTAGAGAGAGCAAACATTCAGAGACGAGCAAGATTTACTGTCCAATCATGATAAGTGGCTATGAGCTGGCTTCGTTTATGATGTCTGTGTCTCCCTCTGCACCATCAGGAGGAATTCTCCTATAATTCAAGTTGCTCATCAAGAGGTTTGAGCGCCGGTGTCCCCAGTCCCCTTGCCTGTGGCACAGACAATAGAAAGGTGATGCGCTTTTTGACCTCCACGTTAATATTACTCACCCAGATGCAATTTCTTTAAGACTGCAAGGGAAGCTCGGCTTCCCCTGAAATGTAAAAAAATGTACTATTGCGTTAACATTTTATTGATAAAAATATTTTATTTCGAAGATGAGTTTGTTCAGAATCAGCTACATATAGCAGGTCGACTGACTCGATTTCCTTCTCATACATTCCCTTAGCATCATTGTCCATTTCCCTGTTGAAGCCTGGCGTCCATGGACTTCAATGGGGCTGACAAACTGACAAACTGCTGCAACCTATTTCTTGGTATTTGCTTGGCGAAATTGCTAATGAATTGCATTCATTGTTTCAGTTTAACCTAATTCCCACATTTCCTCCTATGAGTAAAAACTTCAAGTCCTGTATTCAGATCAGGACTTGCAGGGTAACAGGGGAAAGCTGTGTGATTACTTGGTGTTCCTTAAAGACATGGAGTTGGACAGTGCAATGCCTCAGCTTAATAAACTGTTCTCATTAGTGGCAATAGTTGGAGCTACATCTGCAGGTGTAGACAGGAGCTTCTCCTGTTTAAAGCGGCTCAAGTCCTACACCCATAACACAATGGGCCAAGGCCGTTTTAGCAGCCTAGCTTTGCTAGCCATTGAGAGGACACTGGTCAAGTCACTGGAAAAGACGCCTAGTTGGTACAACATGGTCACAGAGCATTTTCTTGAAAAGGAACGTAGGGCAGAATTTACGTATAAATAAATAGAACATTTTATGATGTAGCGCGAAAATGAGCTTACCCTCTTTGAAAGACCAGCATCCTAAAAAGATTAAAAGAAAAGTATTAAAAATGTTCGTTTTTTCAAAATCACCTACATTTAGCAACTATCCACAACAAACTGAATGATGGTGTCAGTGCTGAATACGATTACTTCGACCCACATAAATTGTTCTTTCGATTAAAAGGACAACTCCGGCGCAGAATGAACCTAGGGGTTAATAACACATTGCTACCGAGTCGACCGTTCTCTGGGATTTGTTTTCATGCTAATCGAATGTGCCCAGTTTTATTGCGAAATGATAATTACCTTATAACACTAGTTGTGAGGGCACACTTGTAGTAAAAATAAATTGCTATTATAGACCATTAACAAGGGTCAAAATAGCACCACACTTCCACGGTAGCATAATGAGAGTCCCTACATGCTAACCGAAGCATTGAGATCTTTGTAAGTCTACAGACAGTTTTTAAGAAATATAGTTTCAAAATAATTGGAAATACACTGCAAAAGTATAAGTAAAAACAAACTTCAGGAAAGTCCAAGGCACTCTCCTCTAACTGTTGAATAAATTCAAGTAGCATAGCAAAGTTATAAATAGCTATGAGTTTCAGCTCACAGGCCTTCGTCAGGAAATGCGTGTGGAAATACACACCTAAGCGGAAAAACGTTTCATACTCACAAAATTGACAAAAACCCAGTAGAAGCCCTTCTTCAAATCTGCTTCAAAAACAGCATCTATAAAGCCATTGTTCAACTGTATCTAAGCAGGCCCTGAAGTCCAGTAAGCAGAACAGTTTACCCCCCACCATACGATGCCCTGTTTCTTCCATTTAACATCACCACTGTGCTTATAAACTACGCAATGCATACTGAATCAGCCCATAAAACCATTCAAATGTCCATGCGCTTATCCATCCAATCATTCATCCAATCGTCCTACATGCGATGATATTCACCCATCCTTACTGCCCTGGGTCTGCATGTGTTTACCTCAGGTGTCTTGGGGTGAAATGTAACAGTTTTTTCTTATTGTAAGACCCTCTTAGCTGTACAACCTTTCATATTTAAAAATAAACCACAGTCTTGCATTTGATTTGGGTGGCATTACAGAGTACTGTATGTAGGATATATAATCTAGGTCATGTTTTCCATACATTATCTATACAGATATAGGTTAACAACTGTAGTAGCTAAAGCAACATAGAGTATGTGATTACGACTGACTTTTCCCTGGAAGGAGATGAGGGCAGCTTGCGAGAGGCATCTGAATCCATGAGGACCCCCAAGCCATCTGTCTCCCACAACGCCTGTAGCACGTTCAGCCTCCTGCTACCCAACCGGGTTGGCACCTGGGGTCACGGAACATGTGCAGTTGGCATCCTCCTGTCAGACATGGGTTGGCACACTGGGTAACTGCTTACTAACATGGTCCAGGAAAATGCTTTTTCTAGGACGAGCGTAACCCCTCAGGCCAATCTAAATCTATGAATTAGAAATCCAGATTACTGTCCTGTAGACTCACTGAAAGTAAATGCGAGAGTCAATTTTTAGATGGATTTTAAGTGTCCGAATCATAGTAGTTAGTGGTCTTAGAACGACAATACCTATCGTTGCTTTACTGGACATTTGGCCTGCTCTGTAAATCTCTACACACTGTAAATGTGATCAGTGGTAAGCAAGCTCAGTCGATTTGTACTCCACAGCCTTTGATTCCAGTGGAGGCATTAAGTTTGAAGAAAAAAAAATGAAAATAATTTATTTTTCTGTAGGTCTATGTCAAACGATATTCGTGGGGAGCAATTGATGTGTAGCAACCTTGTCGCTGACACTCTACAGAGTTGATCCCTGCTTGTCCACTCTCAGCTTCTGCGGAGTTTGACCTCAATAGGCGTGAAACTCTATGCTGATGACAAAAGGGATTTAGGATAGGAAATCTACAGTAGTCTTACTGCATACTGTTTAAATTTGCTGCTGTTTGATCAGTACTTTGACCTGATTTTCCTCTCTGACTTTTTCACTATTTCTTTCTGCCTCTATGTTTCTTTCTGTCTCTCCATCTTTCTCTCTCAGATGGAATCAATGAACACAAGTTGTGTAAGACAAAACTTTGCTTGACAATGTGCAATGATATCTCATGAAGACGTACTCATGGTTTCCTTGGTATAATGAATAGCTGCTTTAACATATTTAACGTGTTATTTATAAAAACAAATACTTTCAAAGCACACACACTCTTGCACTCGTAGACCCTCGCGCTCAAGCACGCGTGTACACTCTTGCACTTGTAGATGCTCGTGCTCATGCGTGTGCACACGAACATGCGCTTCACTTCAGCTCACCCGACCGTTGTGGCTTTAGTGTAGTGAGTCAGTGTTCGGAGCGTAGGCTTATTGGGAGGTTGTATCAGTGTTCGGAGCGTAGGC
>JACXGM010041178.1:0-10125 GCA_016801145.1 Umbra pygmaea
CTGAGAGGAGGTGACTGTCCTACCTAGCAGGCCATGGACACTGTCTGAGAGGAGGTGAGTGTCCTACCTAGCAGGCCATGGACACTGTCTGAGAGGAGGTGAGTGTCCTACCTAGCAGGCCATGGACACTGTCTGAGAGGAGGTGAGTGTCCTACCTAGCAGGCCATGGACACTGTCTGAGAGGAGGTGAGTGTCCTACCTAGCAGGCCATGGACACTGTCTGAGAGGAGGTGACTGTCCTACCTAGCAGGCCATGGACACTGTCTGAGAGGAGGTGAGTGTCCAGGGTGTAGAACCCTAGATAGTCCTGGTGGTATGGATGCTTCTTCCACACCTTGTGGAGAATGACCAAAAATCGAACTGAGCCCCTCAGGGTGACTGTCAAGCTGCGGTCTTTGGTCACTTGCAGGTCAAAACTGTAATAGAGAAAGAGGAAGATGGTTAAAACAAACACAATGACATAGAGATACAATAAACTGTCACATCTCTTTTGAACCTCATGTTCAGGCAGAAACTAAATGTTTAAATGTACTACTGTCTAAAAAACCAAGAAAGTGCAGTTCATTTTGCAGACATTACAGCAAAAAACATACATTTGACCTGAGAAAATAATGTGATAATGTATTTTTTCTTTGACACATCACGTTTAAATGTATAAAAATGTGAATGCATTGGTTTAATGTTTGAATAGTTCCGGGCTTGTTAATATGTTAATAATAATAATTAGTACATTATCATAAGATCACACAAGATTATGTGTGTTTACATCACTGGCATTTTTATTTGATCATATTTAATAATATGGAAATGTCAGTATTAACATGATGCTGCAAAATATTACATTGTAAAACCATGTGTGCACATGTTCAAACATGTAAGCTATCCAAAAAACATCACATTTATAGAAATCACAACATTTTCCTGTGTGTAATGTGTGTTTTTTAGTTGATGGATAATTTAAATCTAGTTGTAAATGTCGAAGGCCTACAGTGTTTTTTGTTTAATCCATAAATGTACTCTACATACTGCAAGAGGTATGCAGACTTCTACCAGCCTCTGTAAATAACAATACTGGACAATACTGGACAATACTGGAACAGATCAGGGTGGACTTACTTGGCTCCCTTGAGGGAAGAGGTGCCTGACCAGTAGAGCTTGGCCTGCTTGCCATCCTTGAACACAGTAATGTCTTGAGTCGTCACCTCAAGTCTCACCCCTAGCATCTGGTGAACGATGCCAAAGCGGCCGAAGTAGGTGTTAATTTTGCCATTAGGGGCCACCTTCTTATCTCCAATGGTCTGGCCATTGACTGTAATACCTGCAAGGCATCATGGGATTGACACAAGCTGTTGACATTGTATTTTAATGGTTCGTAGTTTAGTTTTGTGATGGTTTTGTTTCAGGCTGTGCAACTTACTGTATATGCAGTAATTTTAAAGATAGGTCAGTTTCAATAATGCATAATATCTATAGCTATAACTATTGACATAATTGGATTTCATACAAACCTTGCTCTAGACCATATATCATTAATGGTTTAATATTTACCTGCCAGTGGGTCTCTCACTAGGTTGAAGATGGTACCAGGCCTGTCGTCTATGTTGAAGCACAGAGCATCCTCACGCTCTGGCAACTCAATCATGAAATGCGGGTCTCCATCCACTACAACAACAGATTGTTCCAGTATTACATTTTATTTAGGCTCAGCACATCTAAACATCAACTTTTCAATGCTGCTTGAAAATGCTTGCATTGGAACGATAAACAGATTGTCTGGCTGCCTGATTATTCAAATTGTTTGGGACAATGGAATTTGAGATAAGTTCATATTAATGTGATTGGATCAAATTTTAACCAATCAAAGCAACAGTCCACATGACATAACTGAAGCCAGTTAGTTACAAAGGCAATACATTTACTCATCAGTCTGTCCCCATCTCAGACCATGGGGCCCTATCTTACACCCGGCGCAATTTACTTTTTACAGAAACGCATGTATCATTTCTATCTTGCACCCGACGCATATGGGACTTTTCCCTCCACAGACGCGCGTCGGTAAATTAGGGAATGAACTTGCATTCGTTGGGCGGTTCAGCGAAAAGAAGCGGCGTGTTCCGGCGCAAACGTTCCCTGGTGCTATCTTGCAGTTCCCGAAAACAATTCCGCCACTGACCAGGAAAAACCTGGTTTAAAGTCAGCTGTGTATTATTCAGATGCTATTTTAAGGGCGCATGCTTGGCCATTATGTAGCGTGTTCACAAGCGCATACACTTTACTCCTCTCATCTACACAAATGCAGAAGTTCCCATTATTGCAATACATACATAATTAGAAGGAAAAATATATAACGCTAGGGAAATCATTGTGGTGTCCGAAGATGTGAAAAAATAACCATACATATCTAGTGTACACATTATACCCAAATTATTCAGAATTAATTATAATTATTCACACTGTAAATCAACCGCAAGGGAACCCATGCAATCAACACACAAATGACTTCCGTTGCTAATAGTAAAATCGCCCATGAATTACCCTGGCTCAAGCCATGGCTAATTTTTGGCAAAGTCTGCCATCTTTGCGGCGAATCCCCCTTGGATGGGTGGCTGTGAAGGGGACAACGGCTATCCGTTAAAGACATGGTTAATGATGACACAATGTATGATGCCAGCAAGTGCGTAAAATGCTGTTTAATCAAAAACACACACAAACACGCAGTGTAGCCTAATTGAACGAATATTTGGCACACTGAAAATACGCGTCAGGTGTTTGGATAGAGGTATACTACTCAAGTCGCAGCATTCTTTGTGGCTTGTTGTATTTTACGCAACATTTCCATGAATCTGTCACGCTTACACACAAGGATCAGGCAGGGGTTAGTTAAAACAAAATGATGAGGAGTTTATTTGTAAACTAAAACATTCCCATAGGAGAAAACAGATAAAGACAACTAAAACTATCCCGGAGGAGGTCAACATTATAAACAAACCACTGAAAATACGCTTAACTGAGAATCATACAAAACAACAAAACGGAACAACCAATGAACAGAACTAACTACACCTAGTACTAAGGAGACAGAACTAAACATAGGTTTTTCAGGGAACTCTGTAGTACTCACTCAAACTGGAACAGGAAGGCAGATATATACACGGGAGACGTAACACAAAGTAATGACCATCAACTAAACCAGAACTAGACAGAAACTTAAATAGGAGACTATTTAGAAGGGCTAACATCTTTGGAGGGAATAGACAAAAGTGATTGGGTACTGAAAAACATGTGACCTGAAAGAGCGGGAAAAACTGAAAACAGGAAGAACCAAACATGGGCATACAACTCAAAGGAGAAACCAAAACCTGACATGGAATCAACAAAACCAAGGAATACAAAGACTAGACTGCACAGAAACTAAAATACACATGGACAGGTAAAGGTTACAGAATCATTTTATTATCAGTTGATAATTAGGAAATATTAGAGGACTTCAGGAGACGTGATGTTGAAATGCATGTGCCGTTGGCACAAACTTAAATGCCCAGAAATGTAGAACGGGAGATGAAAGCTTATTTGACAGAAGAGTATATCACGGTCTAATGTTAGACTACGTTGCAAAAATATTACCATGCATTCATAACCTCGTGATTCAGTGAGAGTGAGTCCAAAACATCGGAAAGTAGGCAATGTCTTGTGACATTTCTATATTTACATTTTGTTAAAAGGAAAATCAATAGCAAATCGCCGTTATAATAGCAATCCGCCATGGAAGAAGCGCGCCTGCTCTTAAAGGGAATATGATATGACGCTCTGATTGGTTTATTGCACGTTACGCCCAAACCACACCTATGACTAATGAAGCTACTTTAGACCTACCCATTTTAGATTTGCGTCGGGTGCAATAATCATTTATCCGGCCTGTAAAATAGCAACAGCGCCCGGGACCCTCCAACAATGTAACTTGCGTTTCGCGTTTAATACTTGCGTTTCAGATCGTTAAAATAGGGCCCCATATGTTGGTTTTCATGACCCTACAAACTCCCCAGAAATCAATTGTAATTAGAGGACACTGGATGTTTTATAACATGCTTCTCATCTTGTGCCCGTCTTGAACTTACACAGTTCAAGGTGGTTCATAGAGTTCACTACTCCAAGTCCAGATTTAAAATCTACCCTACACTGATTATTGTGTGTGACAGATGTCATGCCTCCCCATATGACCTCTATCATATGCTTTTTATATGATCTAAACTGAGAAATTACTGGAACTCGATATTCCAAAAAATCCACTTGCCTCCATTCCAGTGGCGTAGGCACGGGTGTGCCAGGGTGTGCTTGTGCCACCCAAAGAGGCAGCTGGCACACCCAGAAATCAGATGCATAATGCACTTTTTGTTATAGCCTTGGCAAAGTTTTTTTTTTAAACGTCTATTATGGTCTAATTATAATGTTTGTTCATTTTAAATAAATTCTTTTTTTTTTCGTTAAAAAACAACATCTAGATCCACGCCTACACATTTAAGTGTATGCGCAAAAATAGCCGCCAACATGACCCCAGCGAATATCACGGGAGTCTAGCAGTGTAGTAGAATGAAACGGGCGTAATAGGCCAAACCATTCAGCAGCTAATCTTGATCCGTATGTGCCAGTGCAGTGCGATACATCAAAGTTGGGCGCTTACAGGTACATACTTTATGCATAGTGTTGCGTTTGTTTGTGAAAGGTATTTTAATGTATGGTCTGTTTGATACGGATCAACATCAATGTAGCCCCTTTCTCTGTAGAGACCATATATATCGAGAACATACATTTACTATTCCTATTTCCTACAGAACTTGTTAAACAACCAAGAATTGTAATAATTTATACACCCTGTACATTTTGTATTTGCTCCCATGGCTGTTTAACACTGTCAGGGTTGCAACTGAAAGAATACAATAAATACAATTGTTATACACCATCAGCATGAAGCAGGCCCGGCGGCATGAGGGGGCAAAAGGGGGCAATGCCCCCTCAGTTAGAATATTGTGCCCCCTCAGTTTTGATTCCAATATGTGTCCTACAAATCCCTCCACAGTCAGGCCTAGCTGCGATTTGTTGCGTTGATTATGCCGCTGCACAGGAATCAAAACCAGCAGGTTAACATAAAAAAGTCACACATTGGTAAAAATCACACGTTGATTGGCCTTCACACAGTAGAAATGCGGGCACAATTTGAAATGGATGATTACGTTCAAATGTAGCCTAGTAGTAGATTGTTTCCACCGGAAAGAAGTTTCACAGCTCAGTTATGGTTGTTAGAAAGTGGTTTTGCACATCCTCAACCCAAAGTGGCGCTGAAATGGAGACGCCAGCCACAGAGGCTACCTTGCCAACATTGCCGGTAACAACGAGACATTCGACCGCCAATGCCACTCGGCCTAGCTGCAGCAGAGTAAAACTGCCTTGCAGGTGCGTGTGCCTGACAGACTTTTCTGAATCCGGTAAGAAATATCAGCATTGTCAGTTTTGAATTATTGTGTAATTTGCAAGCTCTTGGAAATGGTGGAAAATGGCTTTTTGCAATACATTGATGAAGGTGGGTAGATTTTGAGCAATATTAGGAACTGTAGTGATGTGAGCTATATGGAAATTAGGAACTTTTCTTTGCAGAAGATGTAAAGCAGTCTAACATGTTTTATTATGGCAAGACAGCCGTGTGTCTGGCTGCAATTGAATGCATTTTGTATTTACTACAAATGATTACTATCCACTCCACTACATACTATCAACATTATTCATTGCGTTATTACCGAGCTGAAATATGTGTGCCCCCTTAGTAATTTTGGGTGCCCCCTTGAGGAGTTAATTCTCCCGCCGGGCCTGGCATGAAGCAACACTGGTTTAATGGAATACACAATTGTAATTATAGTCAGTGATATCGATGAGCATGAGGCACTTATAAATACACGGGTGGCATCTTTTCCCCAGCTTTCCTTCTTGCATTATGCTTGGATTATATTTGATATGCTCTTCAAATTTATCTAAAATTATAATTTACAACATTTGAGCGAAATATGCGGCTCTCATAGACTTGTCCTGTCTGCGATTGGTCCTATGATGCACACACCGCCCCTTTTATGTAAACGTGCTTGTCACTAGATTGGGAAATCCTGGGTTGATTTTATGAATTGATAACCACGGTCGTGACATCTCGTATCTAGATCGAAATTGTTAGGTTTAGTGAAGCCAGGTAATGAAAGGAAATCTAGGGCATGTTGAACATAGCTTCGTAGTATAGGCCTCTGTTTTGTAGAAAAAAGTCGATGTGGCACACCAAGTTTTTTAGATGCACACCCAAAAAAAAATTCTGCCTACGCTACTGCTCCATTCCAACTGATAACTATTTGGGATCCCACAAGATTTGTTTCTGTTAAATCATAACAATGCAGATATTGTTGTCCTCCACTATTAGCACAACAAAGGATTTTGTTTTATGTGTTCCCTGCAACTTAAAAAAAATCAAGCATTTCCTTAGGGAATCATATTAAAAATATGTGGAAATATTGTAAACTTTTATTTCTTATTTTAACAGCTTGCAGAGGCTCCCCCACCTGCCATAAGTCAAAACAATTTTCCAATATCGTTGAGAACTTTTTAATTTTTTTTAAATTACTTATTTTATTATTATTTTAATTGATTGCTTTTGTTGTTTATTTCTGTTTGTATTTTGGATTTGGGTGTTGGATGGGGGAGGGACGGCATTAGGGGTGATCAGAGAGGGTCGTCCATTTGCCCTGGAAAGAGGGGAGAGTTGGGGATTGGGTAAGGTTTGTTGGGATGTTCTGGTAGGGAGGAGAAAAGAGGAAAAAGGCATTTGTGCATTCTCTTTGTTGTAATATTTTCTTTGATGCAATTATTACAAAGAAAAAATAAAATAAATATGCTTCTAAATTATGCTGCTTTTAACAACAGCATACTTTAGCAAAATATATGTTCCTTGTGGTTCTAAGTATGGTGCTACTTTGGAATTGTTTATTTTCAGAGTTAGAATTATAGCAATCAATAGGGCAAAGGAATTGAAAAAACTCAGACTCTCTGAATCTGATGAAGTAAATTTAAAATCTTTACAGTTAAAGCTGGACCATCTTTATTTAGAGCTGTCTAAAGGGGTCTTTCTTAGGTCAAGGGCCAAGTGGATTGAGGAAGGAAAAGTAACTACAGGTATTTTATTGCCTTGGAAAAAATGAACTACAAAAGAAAATCCCTGTCACACCATAGAATTACTGACAAATATTTGTAAGACCATGAAAGAATATTTAACTATGTCAATTACTTTTACCAGAACTTCTATGTATCCAAGTTGATGAAAATATTTCTGGACCATACTGTCACGGTCATCACCTCCTGGATGACTTAAGTCCGTGCTTCATTATGTTTAATGTGCAGTGAAACCCGGTCATCATATGACTTTGTTTCACACCTGTACGTCATTTCTCTTCTACCAATAGATCACCTTAATTTACGGTCAACAAGCTACAGCTGCATGCATTCATTCATTAGTGTCTCTATATTAGTTCCTGGTGTTGGAAAGCAGTTTAAGTAATCCTGTATGTTTAGTTAAGACAGGTTGAGCACAGGTTGAATGTTAAGGTTAGGAATAGGGAAGAGTGTGGTTTCTATCTTTAATGTAGGGCCTGTTGTCTTTCATGCACTATGGGCCTCAATCTGAGAGTCAGGGCTCTCCGATAGGGTAGGAAGAGAGGAGTAGTCAAGGCCCTTTATATAAGGACCCAGGGGAGCAAGGAGCTAGCAAGGAGTTATTGAGACACTATGGAACATATATGTTCAGACACTCAAGGACAGGTATGGCTCCGGACATTAAGAGATAGGGACCCACGTAGGCAGTGAACAACAATCACTAATGTATATAACCTAGTTCCATATGATAATTCGGGGCATTTTTCCCAACATGTCTTGATGCCTTGTTATGAGATGACCCTGTAACCATAACAAGAAGTACTTTATTAAACATTCTATTTCAACCGCAACCTGACTCCTGAAACATAATTTCAACAAAGATCTTGCCAAGCCTTAACATAACTATCATCTTACACTGGTCTGTGTCTAGTACCGTAGTTTGTGGTTCATTGTTAGACGTGTTGTATGTAGGTGCTCTTTAAGAGTTTTTGGCTCTTCGAAGCACTTCGTTTCACTAAGTGGGTTTTTTGATTAAATTTAATTTAATTTACTTCAATACCTTAGCAATGGTCTCTGTTTTCTCCCTGCAAACTGCAACCATCATTACAGAATTAACCACCTACAAAGAGGAGACAGCAAAGAAAGAAGCGAAAAATGGCAGCGAGCAAAGATAGAGGTTGCTCAGCGCGATGGGGGGACAATGGGATAAATCGACATGGCTTTCCCAACAGATGTTTGTGGGGGGGCTATGGGGTGTTGTACTGTGCAGTAGAGGTCTTCACGGTTCCAAAACATTGTACCCGTACCCGAAATGAATCCAAGCCTTTTAGAACCGACCCGATTTGCATAAATTAAACCGCCAAGATTTGAGACCCGATCTGAATGGACCCGTGTACAAATAGACCCGTACCCGAAAAATACCCAAGATTTTTTGGACAAATGTACCCATGCCCGTTCAGGTCCAAGAAGACCAATTCATACCCAAAACTATTAACATAACCTTAAAATTGTGCCACAACAGGTAACGCTATCAATAGCGTAATAGTGCAACAAAAAGACAGATATGAAAGTTTACTACTATGTTGAAATGTTGCCATACTGACGACATTCCTTTCTTCGATTGTTTTGTCTTTGTACTCGTTATCTTCTAACTTTCTTTTAACTTCGGTGTAAAAGGCCTTAGTCGACTGACCCTCCATTTTTTGGTCAATTAGCCTATCCCAGTGCGTACTGAGTAGTACTGCGCATGCTCTTCTCTTTCTAGTGGCTACCAGGCAAGCAGACAAGATAAACCTACATGTTTTAAACAAATGGACAGAGTAAATAAAGTTTTTAATAATATTATTTAATGTAAGCATTTTTCATAATTAATAAACGGGTTGAGTTGTTAAATGCAAATAAATTGCATATACCCGAAAAACGTTGCAATTACGTCAGACCCGACCCGGATCCGAATGCAAAAGACAAATGTGGACCAGTGAAGACCTCTGCAGCTAAGGTACAATGGCACTAACATGGATGGATTACAGAGACCCGGGGCTCTGGTCTTAAGTGGAGGACGACTGAAAAGAACATTGGGTCTGGTTGGGGGAGGTTGAGAAGGACTGCAAGAGAACCAATGACTAGGGGCTTCTAGCCATCCCACTACCCTTAGAAGCTAGTTGCTTTGTTTCCACCAGCTCTCCAGGTGAGGTCAGTTAGCCAGCTAGCCAGCTCTATTCCACCAGTGTCGAAATCCAGGCTAGGTAGAAAGCTTACGGCAACTACTACACCTGCTGCATCTACAGTGCCTTGTGAAAGTATTCGGCCCCCTTGAACTTTGACCTTTTGCCACATTTCAGGTTTCAAACATAAAGATATGTATCTGTAATTTTTTGTGAAGAATCAACAACAAGTGGGACACAATCATGAAGTAGAATGAAATTTATTGGATATTTCATACTTTTTTAACAAATAAAAAACTGAAAAATTTGGCGTGCAAAATTATTCTGTAAAATTATTCTAAGTTAGTACTTTGTAGCGCCACCTTTTGCTGCGATTACAGCTGTAAGTCGCTTGGGGTATGTCTGTATCAGTTTTGCACATCGAGAGATTGAAATTTTTGCCTATTCCTCCTTGCAAAACAGCTCGAGCTCAGTGAGGTTGGATGGAGAGCATTTGTGAACAGCAGTTTTCAGTTCATTCCACAGATTCTCGATTGGATTCAGGTCTGGACTTTGACTTGGCCATTCTAACACCTGGATATGTTAATTTGTGAACCATTCCATTGTAGATTTTGCTTTATGTTTTGGATCATTGTCTTGTTGGAAGACAAATCTCCGTCCCAGTCTCAGGTCTTTTGCAGACTCCATCAGGTTTTCTTCCAGAATGGTCCTGTATTTGGCTCCATCCATCTTCCCATAAATTTTAGCCATCTTCCCTGTCCCTGCTGAAGAAAAGCAGGCCCAA
>JACXGM010041179.1:0-10125 GCA_016801145.1 Umbra pygmaea
GGCAAAGTTGCTGTTGACGATATCGTTATTCTTCTGTATCTTCTTCTCCTGATCGTCGATCCAACCATTGACCAGGGCTATGTTGGTGTCGAGCTTGTTGGTCACTTCCACTAACCTATTTGACACCGAGACATACGAGTTCTGCATCGAGTCCATTTGAGCCTGCATGTCATCCACTCTCTTGGAAACGTGCCACGCAAGCCCCAAGGCTGCAATTCCTGTCAGTGAAAAGAGAAACCTCTTCTGCCTACTGTGACCTCGCTGCAATTTGTCCAGCCCAGGTATGGCTGCGTTTTCAGGTAGCTCATACATCCTGGCCTTTTTCTCCTGTACAGACAGGTCCTCGAGACCTTCCCTGATCAGCTCGCTGGCCCTGCAAGCGTAGTTGATGATCTCGTGCGCTGAGTTGCAGAGCCGTCCTTAGCCCTTCCTGCAACTGCTGTCACCTCCGCATATGGCAATCAGACAGGGCCGCAGAGCGCTCATGTCGTAATTGACGCAGCTGACGTTCAGGTTGATGTAGTCTATACCTGGGGTGAAGTTGGAGACGAAATACAGAGCTTCGGCCGGTTTCACTATGACCCCGCGTTCGGCTTCGACCGTCGGTTTGTCCACCGCATAGCCGTCGTCCACTGAGAACACGTTCATGCTGTGCGTTGTCTCCCCGGTGTTGTACGCAGTGCACACCTTGTTCACAGGAGGCGCGTACTGCACAACCTGTTCCGAATCCAGGATGCCTAACATGTAGTGTTTGCTGTCTGTAGTGGGGACGAGGGTGTTGACGTTGACCGCTGTCTGTGGACGCCTTGCGGAGATTGCAGCTTTTTGGCTGGGCTCTCCCGGGGTGCACGACTCAAGATTGTACAAATTGGCAATGTAGATTTTATCGTAGCTGGTGGCGTACAGCTACTTGTGGGGCTCCTTGAATATACCCAATGCCCCGTGAGCGGCTATGAGCCCGGGACACACGACCGTGTTACTCAACCCGATGTTGTACTGCGGATCCAGACAGTTCTTGGCGCCAGATGCGGGGTCCTTGTATTGGATTTCGGGAACGTTGATCTGGTCCAGCTTCGTCACGCCGGGGTCGGTCGACGGGGAGCGCTTGCTTCTGTAGTGAGACCTTGCTGCTGCTGTCGTTGCTGCGAGAGTGGATATGCCTGCCGCTATCTGCTGCCTCTTCCAGTCCCTCAGCCTGTGTACAGCCGAAGTGATACCTAGGATTGCGGGGGTGTTGGATCGAACGCCACGTCTGAAATCTGAATCGACCCTGGCCACGACAAACTGGTTGATACCGAACGCGACCGCAAGCAGCTTGGGAAACTGCTTGAGCGTCTCGAATGAGGTCGAGGTTACGGTGATGTTCACCATCCTGTTCTTAGCCCAAATGATGTCACTGGACCCCGAGCAGCACTTGGTGTTGTGGTCCTCTTCGCAGTTTAACACAGTGTTGGTTTCCATGTCAGCGAGCGATAGCGACAACGTGAAGATTACTTTGTTTGCTCGGACTCCTTGCCTCAGCAGAGTCAAGAGGTACGACATGACCCCTTCGGAGGAGGCGTCTCGGTTCCCGGACACCCACGTGTTCTGACAGTGTCCGGGTTGACTCATGTTGACCAATCCCTGGGGTGTGATGAAAGCATCGAACGCGCTCAGCTGCGAGAAGTCTATGGCGCTCAAGAGCCTTTGGGATCTGGGCAACCTGAGGAAGAATTTCAACACCTTGTGTTCCATCAGAGCCGACCCGAGATTCGCGGCGACTCTGGTGAAATTCGCACATTGCCGATGTACGCCAGGACACCCGGTCGAGCCCCAGTCAGTCGCATCCAGCTTGATAGCGCTCGAGTGCGTGGACACTATCACCTTAGATAGAGTTTTGGCTACGGTATTGATGACTGCTGGGAAATTGCGGTCTGCTGATACGATTGGCGGAAGGAGGGACTCGTCCAACAACACCTTCACCATTACGCGGCCCGCTTCAGCCACCGTGGAGAAGGTGGCTACGTCGAGCGCTACCAAGAGTTTGTTGTTCGAACTGTATACGGCTCGGTCCAAAGAGAGAACGGTGGCATCGCAGGAGGAGGGTATGATAAAGTCCCTGATCTCCGTCGCGCTGGGTTTGTAAGCAGGGTCCCGATCCTGTAGACTCGCGGCACTTGACACTGCGCAGACGGCAATCGGGGCCTTCGGCGGGTGCGTGTAGCGTCCTCCTCAAGAGCTTGAATGCTGCACACTGGGGATAGGGTCCACAGTCAGCCATAGGGTCGTCGCCGAAATAATAGTCTCTGTTACGAGGCCGGGCGTGGAGCAGAATCGATACCTTGTTCAACGGGGTGTTTGCGACAACGCGGTCCGAGCACTGGAACCCCCCGGGAACCGCGAGACAGGACGAGCTGCCCAACTTCCTAATGTAGGCACCGAGTATGGATCCTTGAGTCTCCTGCTTGGTGACATCACCCGCTGAGTCTCGCAAGGGTCTCCAGTGAACGTAGATCATCCCCGGACAGTAGTGGGTGCACATGTCACTCGTGTGGTCATACGTGTCCATGTTCAAAGCGAAGCTGCTGCTGCTCCTGCCCCGACACCAGCCTGTCAGGTTGCTACACTCACTTATGGCGATCCAAACGTAGGGAGCGTAGCCGGCCCGGTCGTTGTTGCTGGCAGGGGAGCTCGTGAGGCACGGGAGCCACAAGAGTGAGAGGGCTCTCAGAAGCCTCATGGTGCAGATCGGTGCTATAGTACCTTGGTATTGGTGAACAGAGGATTATTACAACAGAGATTGGTCGAGGGAGCTATTTCGTTCTCGCTGTGCTTGTATTTCATCAACGCCTGACAAGTAGCCGCGAGACCGATGAACTGTTTCACAGCATCATTGTGAACCTTGGCCACGTCCAGGTCCGGGACGAAAAGCGGTCTACCCATGTGGGTTCTGATGCGGTTCATGATGCGCATAGAAGTGGCGTTCGCTAGCGAGTACGACTTGTCGATCAGGTCCACGGACATGTTCTGTATCACCCTGATGACATTGTCATCCCTCAATGTGTGGGCCAGATGAATGTTGACTTGCTCCTCTGTGAATCTCTGGTTATACGAGTCGAGGTAGCCCTTCAGCTCATGGGGCTTAAGCACTTTGATGGAATCCAACGTGTTCCTGTCTAATTCACACAAGGGACAGCCGGCGCTCGCGTTCTCGTACTGCACGTCGACTATGGATGGGTGATCGGGAGCGTTGAGATTCATGTACAGCATCGGGTACTGTTTTTGTATGAAGCGATCGTTCTCACTGATCTTGTACGCCTCGAGATCCTCTATCTCGCCGGGCTCAGGGAACATGTGGAATATAGCGTCTGCGGCCATGGCAAAGGAATAGCCTCGCTTTTTTGACGCAGCTCGCGAGTTCAGGGCTCGATCGTCTGAGGCGCCTCGGGGTCCAGTGCCGAGGAGCATGATAGGATTACTAATGGAAATCCCTGCTCGCATCGCTCCCCGTGAAACCCGATCGTCACCGCTGCTGACAGCAGCAGTTTGAATCTTACTAGGAGGTTGTCCGTTCACGTCGTCCGTCTCGGTTCTCACCCTTTTAGTCAGGGGTCCTCCCTCCGCGTGGCTGACTCGAACAACTTTGCGTGCTGATGACGATGAAGAAAGCTGCCGAGCACAAGACCCAGAATGTGAAGACAAAGAACAAGAAGTCGAAGTAGATGCACGTTCACCACTCATCGTCAGCTGCCGCGGGTAAAAGCAGAGACTTTTCCAATGCTGTGGCTGGATTTATCGAGAGTGATAAATTCACAGTGTGCGGAGGACTTTTCACGTTGTGCTGTGGATTACCTCTGGGTAGCCACTGTGTGTTTCGTACAAGTTCCAAGCACATAATTGCCATAGTAAACAGTGAACATTGTAAATGGTTCAAAAGTGCTTCGGCTACACCTGGGCAGCGAAGCGACTGTGACGAAGTCAGGACTAAGGTTTACTTACGGAGGATGTTACAACTCAAGTTGTCGGATGCCCTGAAGCTATCCAAACTGATATCCGAGCTCGTGCGGACCCAAACAAACGACGAGCATAGCAGCTTTCTGTTCACCTGCACCCCTCCCTATTGTACAGTAGAGAACGTGACGCACATCTCTAGTCTCGCGCTCGAGAAATTGATCGAGTTTGACAAAGAGTTTGTCTGGGAGGACAATCTGATCCTCAGCACCGAGGTGGAACGTTCCGAATCGGGTTCGCGCTGGAGAATATTTGATAGAGCCCCCGCTCCACACGCACACACACACACACACACACACACCTGGGGTCCTCATAGTTTCCACAGTGGACAAAGGACAGGTTCGACATGTTGTTGTCGTCGTCGAGCGGCGTAACCCCATTGGTGAGCCATGGGGTCAGGGTAGGACCAGTGTTTTGCACAAACGGAGAGTGCGCATTTGTGAAACTCTCAAACAAGGACGAGAAGAAAGCAGTGGTGAACTTGACCAGCATGACTCTGGTTGACTACATCGATAGACGCGAGTGTCCCGAAGGGACCATGCGTTCGGACCAGTGTTTGTTTGTGCCAATCTTTTGCAAAGAGTGTTATGGCACACGTGAGGACGAATACACCGAGGCGCTGGCCAGTGTCATCTCGCGTGGCAGTGGCAAGTTCCTCGTGGGGGTGTGTAGCGTGTTTGCAGCGGCGCAGGGTGAGGTATACCCAAAGTCGAGGAAGGAATTCTTTGTGGGGAACGACATGTCATACTCGGGTGCGTGTCACCCCCAACCCGGAAAGGCTGTGTTTTTACACAAGGTCAAGAGAGACCTTGGTCAAGTCAAGTGTTACTGCAAGTCTGTTGACAAAACCTTCCTGTACTGCTGTGTCGCGTGCAACGACAACGAGTACACCAACGGCGTGGTGAAGTCGGACATGATGAACATGAGCTTCAGCTTGGGCACGGTGGGAGACAACAAGCTCGGGCCCATGACGGAGGAGTGTAGTTTAGTGTCTATGCCCATGAGACCGGGTTGTTTTTGCACCCTTGTGACAAGTAAGGATTTGGCCCAGCTAATGACGAGGATGGGATTTTCCACCCAAAAGGACTCGGTCCTGGACGCAGGCGTCAAGGAGAGCGCCGGGGTTGTCCGCGTCCAGACCGAAACCAACTCTCTTGATGTCTCGAACACGATTCCAGAGGGGCAGAGCATCGCAGAGACTGTTACATGCCTGAGAAAGGCCGTGCTATTCCAAGCCGCTGAGGTGCAAGCGCTCAAGGATTTATTAGAGGCCGTAAAGGTTCAGAATATAGTACTGACTCGGAGACTGAATTGTCCCGAGGATCCGTACACACTGTTCACGGTACAAGGAGCTAAGGATTTCACCAGACTAAACTCTGCGCTGGCATCAGACCTATTGACAAAGATACTAACCTCTGAGTGACAGACCCTACAGGAGACACTCCGATGACCAAACTCAAACAAATGGAAGATAAAATGGCTGTTACTCAGATTCAAATTGATAATCTGGTCAAGCTTTTGTAGCAGCAACAGTAGCAGCAGCAGCAGCAACTTCTAATTCAGCAACAGCAGCAGCTTCTGCCTCAGCAGCTGGGTCTGCCGCAACAGCAGCAATATCAGCAGTCGCAAGCACAACTGCAAGCTCTACAGAGTTTCATGCAGTTGGCACCCATACTTCAAACCTTTACCCAACCACAAACCCAACAATGTCTGTGGAATCCTCAGCAGCTGCAGAGCGGGGAAGGGCCCTTCGGGGGACAAGCTCTCTACAAACCGAGTGGTGTTTCAGGTCACGGCGACCAAATGTTTCACACCGGGTATCTGACCGAGGAGCAAAGGAGGAAGATAGCGGTGGAGTATAAAAAAGAGGAATCTGAGAGACAGGCTGTCTCGCAGAAAGAGCAAGACAAGATGCTCGATTCAATCAAGGCCAGCATAAGAGATGTCATATTAGAACAACAGCACAGTTCGGCCTCACCAGAGTCCTCGTCTAACCGGTGCAATATGGATACGCTACAGAGTCTGGCAAGAGACACACCTTACAAGCGTATGCGCAAACAAGCCAAGGATGATCACGAGCCCCGCGGGGACGCCACAGTGCTGCTACACAAACTACTCGAACTCACAAAGCAGATCTCAAAGCGTCGCAGCTCAAGCGAGGGCTCAAGCGAGGGCTCAAAGCAAGAACAAAGTGGTCACGATGGACACGGACGACGACCTGAGTGCGGCTGCACCCTCGGTGTCCAACAACCAACAGTGTCAGCCATCCTCTGCACGGCAGTCTAATGCGGCCGTGATGAACAAACAGCAAGCTGGATACTCGGTACCCGCGGGTTGCGGCACTTCGCTAAAGAGTTCAACACCCATTGCAGATTTCATCTCATCAGTTGTCACAAAGAAGTGAAGGGATAACTTGTAACATAACATTACCTTGGGACCTTACTACAAGGTCTTGGTATCACACTTGTCGTGATACACCCTGTGTGTAATGGTCTGGTATTATGCGTGTTGATGTTTCGTGTGCATGAAATAAATTTACAAAAATACTTTGGTCTAAATGTCTTTTTTATTCTCTTGTAAGTAATTCCCATGACAGTGTGGCTGTACAGGGGATGTGTTGTGACTAGGGCTCAACTGTTTTCACGCCAGTAAACAAGCCACTAACGACACACGGTTGCAACCACGGTGTGCTACAATCTGTCACTGGCTCGCCGAGACTCCGCGGTGGCTCCCTTACCATGACCTCGCAAAAGTCGATCTGTTTCACGCTCAACAAACCGTACGTGAGAGCAGCCCTACGACGGCGAGGGTCGATTCGGAGGGAGCTGGTGAACGATGAGCATAGTGATAACGACATGGTTCTATTGGGGTCGAATGGCAACAGGGGGCAATGGAACAACTTAGCGCTGGGTAATCTTGACTTCAAACACGTACCCTCTCAACTGATCGCGTCGACTACCAAACACAGTCCTCGAGTTGGGGATGTGTGTGTCAGACTCATGCCCATCGCCAGTCACTCGGAGGACTACTCGTCGATCGTGGACCTGTACAACACATACATTGCCAAGGGCAGCTCTCTGATAGCCAAGAGGTGTATAAACGGCTATACCGACACTGAGGAGCTGTACATCCCCGCGATCCCTATCGACACGTTTGTCTCCGAGTGGAACAAATCGCTTCAACAGTTTCACGACATGATCAGATGCGAAGGCCCGGGTGGCCGTCAGACTCCTCGTCAACGTCGCCTGACCGTGGTTTCCAACGTGACAGAGATCGCTCTCAAGAACGTACCCATTCTCAGTGACCATTTGTGGTTCGTGCTACACTCTATTGTATCAAAGCCATCCCATGTCAAACAAATCATGCAGCTGGTGGGCTCCATCGCGTCGTCCTCAGGCACATTGTACCGCACGGGTGAAGTCGACAACCCCAGGTTTCCGGGTAAGGACTCTAAGCGCGCTGTGAAATTGTACCTAATTTGAAATTCGTGCCCAACACGGGATACCATGTCACCATTCTGGGAGACGAAGCTGGTGCCACGCTAGGTCTCATCTGGGTCGCGGTCCGACTGTACGCATAGTGTGTCTTACACATTAAACTAAAGACACACTACATTCTCATCGTGTGCCGCTTTCCACATCTCTAACCGATGGGACATGTTGCCCAGAAAGTTTTTACCCGATCAGGACTTGATCCTGTGCGCCTCTCTGAACAGGACTATGATGACCTCAAACGTTCACCCTCTATACCTACCGCCCGTGGTGTGCTGGCTCAATCGGACCTGTGGTCAGGTGTAGCGTGTCAAGGGTGTCGTTTTCAACATACTTGAGTGTATTTCAAGGGTGTTACTTTCCGCCATGTTTTTTGTTCATATACTCAGATTGTGCAACGTGTTTGCATGGGGTTTACTGGGAACCCTGTGGTATCTAATGGTGTGCATCTCCTTGATTGGAGGTTTCATTCTGGCCGTACTAAGCTCGGAGAGACGAAGCAGTCGCAGTGACCCTGGTGTGATCGCGGACCCAATGTCGGGTGTATCCATCGCCCAGAAACTCGTCATGTTCACCTTATTCTCAGCCACATATATTTACACGTGGTTATACTACGAACGTTGTAGCAGCACTGCGGCCACTGTGTCGTGGATCGAATGCTCGGGCAGACGAGGTCGGTCTCTGTTGCCGATTGTACAGTGGACGACGTTCGTGTTTGTCTGGATTAACACGATCGGCTTCAGCAGACTAGTTCCATCAAATAGGAACTCATGTCATATTACCAAGAGAGTCGATTGTACTGTATCTTCCTTGCCGTCATCTACCTCTCATACGACTTGGCCCTGTGGGATCTGACGCGAAGCAACTCTGTGTGGCTCGCCGGGTACAAAGTGATCTTGTTGGTTGCGGCTGTCAAATCCGTCACGTCGTACGCATGCCTGGAACTGAACACCCTAGTCGATAGGACCAGGCAGCTGCAGTACTCGGCCCTCTCGACCACCAGCAAAGGCGAGGTGCTCGCTCTGTGCAGGGAGGAGAGACTGTCTGACTTTGACAGCGCAGAGGCGCGCCACTACAGGAAGCAAACATTTGGATACGGCGAGCGGCCGCTATTACTATCTGACCCTTATTATGACCAATACAACCCGGCTCCAGTCTTTTAGTGCAGTCTCACTACATTCCTCGTCCCCTACAACACGGTCCATCTCGCTCTAGCTCCCTTCTCGTACACGTGGCCTCTATTCTTCGGCACGCCCGCTTACGCGCTGTACTGGGGAGCTATGAGAATGACACGGGTGATGTTAAGCTGAACACATTTTTACTCTATTAAGGAAAGAGACTACCCGTCTCACTAGGTGACAAAAAACATGGTCTACCCAGAGCTGCGAAGGGAGCCCAAAACTGAATCGAGACCACAGAGCGAATCTGTTTCACTGGAGGAACGTGCAGATCGGTGTATTGAACATCGCCCTGTGGTTCGCAAGACTGTGTTTCAATGCCAGCGCCTTAGTGGAGTGACAAACGAGACGACTGGAGAGCCTGGCGAGAATCAAGATGGCGCCAGTGTGTTTGTCGGCATGCCGTCTCTATTGTTTGTTTTTATCATTGCTGTCTGCTAGATTTTTATTTGCTTTTTATCTAATAGTCTGTGTTTGGTCACTCGCAAGTGCTGTGGAAACCCTGTTGACATATGACAGACAAACTTTAATTAGGATAAAACACTCAATGGAATCTTGTCTACCTGAATGCCATGAGTTTCACAATTTTAGATTTCCCAAGTCCGCCGTAAAGTCCTTATATCGGCTACCTTGCTGGATTCCTCTCCAAAGGAAGCGCCGCAGGAAGAGAGGTAATCACTCTGGAATTCGTGTGAGGATTAGAAGGGCAGTTAATACATTGTTTATGCAAACTTCAATACAATATTTCTTCAATTTTAAATCGTCGCTCTCTGGATCTTAGTTATTCCTGTCATGTGCTCATTACCTCCGACATGACCTGCTCACCTCTGTTCTCTGCTCCCCCGCGACCACGTCTGCTAGGTGGGGGTATCAACCTGTCAAACATTCAGCCTCTCAAATATGTTGGTCGGCTTCAGGTTCCGGAACCGCACTCCCGTCTAAAAATGGCTTTAGTAAACGCCAGATCAGCTTCGAATAAGACTTTCATTTTAAATGACCATGACCTGGATTTTCTATTCCTGACGGAGACGTGGGCTAAGGTCGGTGAGTTAACTATGTTCGGGGAACTCTGTCCACCTGATTGCTGTTTCGTTAGCTCCCCGAGGAGTGCTAGGAAAGGCGGAGGTGTGGCTATGGTTTTTAAGAGCCTGTATAAACTCCAAACAATTTCTGTTGGCTCATACTCATCATTCGAGCTCCAGTGTGTTTTGATTGAGTCGGCTTCCACAACAACTTTATGTGCGCTGGTCTACAGACCTCCTAAGAGAGACAAAGATTTTATTGCAGAATTCTTAGAATTCCTTTCCCTGGTGGTCCCAATGTATGACCGTATGCTGCTGTTGGGGGATTTTAATATTCATGTGTGTTGTCCTTCTAAACCTTTGGTTTCAGAGTTTAATAATGTGTTGAAATCCTGCGGTTTTACTCAGTACATTGCAGGTGCTACACATGTTCTTGGTCACACA
>JACXGM010041180.1:0-10124 GCA_016801145.1 Umbra pygmaea
TTACTTTTCTATATTTGAATTGGCTGATCAACATCTAAGAAATAGCAGATTTTAGCTTTATAAATGTGACATTTGGCATAGTTCTTAAAAGTACTCGTATCGGTACTTGTATCGGCAAGTACCCAAAATGAAATGCTCTTTACTTGTACTCGTTCCATAAAAAGTGGTATCGGCCCATCCCCAGTATCATAAACGGCCTCTGCCCGGTAGTGGTAGCGTGAAAAGTTGAAGCTGCAGCCAGGGGCTTTTCAAAGACGCTGCCGTTATCTTGACTGTGATAGGCCAATTGACTCGCGTGATATATCAACAAAGATGTGAAAACCGCAGCAGGTTTTTAAAACTTGTGATTAGGGGAAATTGTACCCCCCCCCCCCCACAATAAAAACTCTTCTGATCTACACGATTCATGTGGATGACATTTTCCTATTCAAAACGGCGATTTTCGCCGAAAAGCGACTAGTTTGCAGGTATGCATCATGTCGTTCTTTGGAAAATATATAGCCTATAGATTATATTATATGGAATGGCACATATATTCTCTTCACAGAGTTTCTCTCTTAACTCATCAAATCTGAATTAAAAATATAGAGCAGAGAGATCTAGAAAGGATATCGACTTTTTAGACATTACAATTTATAAAAACGTTGATATTTTGGAAACTATACCAGTTGGTCAAATCTTTAGACTTACTAAAGTGTTTTATTATCCGAAAAACGGGAATGAATACAAAATTCATAGATTAATTAATTGTAGCATGGTATTCCGCCGTCCGTGCCGTTATTATTCTTACGATGAAAGATTTCCACAGCAGACTTCGTTTTGACCGTAAAATATATATGTAGCTGTTTTATAGACAAGATAATCATTTAAACTATTGTCACTTCATTATAGACATGTAAACCATTGTTGAATTATTATATACCATCGGATTTCGAACAGTATAGGCTAAACCCTTTAACACTAGAACCGCCAAAGGCCGACGTCATCCGGCGTTTGAGTTTGTAATTAAAATATATCTGTGATTTTGAAAGCTGCACCCTCCTGCTTCCTTGACTTTTCCTAAATATGATTATTTTACATTATTCTGTTGTCCAATTTCAAAAATCTCAAACAGAAACCTTTTTATCAATGATTTCCATGTTTTTTTACCCCTTATTACTACGAAAACCGCCAAAATCTGACGCCGCCTAACGTTGGTAACCAGCCAATTATCTGGTACCCAGGCGCTAAGCAACCAAGCCGCTAAGCACCTCTCACTGAATGAATGGCTCAATGGCCAATAACCACAGACAAAAGATCTTTAGCCCTGGCTGAAAATTAACTAAATAATATCTATCATGTCGTAAAATACTTTTAACTTTAGTCTTTGCAACATAATGTAATAACTAAAGTTACTGGCTATCATGTGTTTTAGAATTGTCACCGATTATTTTTCAACAACGAAACGCTGCTTCGCATAATTCAACATTTTACATAGGCTACACTCATGTTGTAGCAAAATAAATAATTTAATAATATTTGTATTATAAGTAGGCTATTTGTTGTTTCCATTGCTACCATAATACTTAAGTTTTAAAATCACAATTGGCCAAATGTCTTTACACATGTAATTCTCCATGTCGGATATAGCCTATTACACTAACTAAAAAAATATGTGCTCAGTTCGCATAACGCATGACATAAATGAAAGGGCAGAGGGATTTATGAAAGAACTATTGGATGCCCGTGAAGTTATATGATTATGAAAACAACATAAAATATTAAATGTCTGTAAACACGCTTTAAGTCTACATCTAGTCAGCGCAAAGAGTTGTTGAGGCGAGCAGATGCACTAAAATGCACTAAACTTTGTAATTAAATATAAAACATTAAACAAATTTATAGTCTTCCATATTTTATTCGGTAATTACTGCATATTCTCCAACTCTACACTTTTTCTATATTGACTTTTATAAAGTAAAGCACTTTGAGCTGCATTCCTTGTATGAAATTAGCTATATAAATAAAGGTTTATTATTATTATTGTTATTCTAATATAATGTACACATAAAATCCAATGAAAAATACTTTAAGGTTGTGTCATTCATTATTCTCAAATGTTTATTTTTTCTCGCGAGCATAGACTTTAAAAAATGCGAGTCATATGGGCATTCTGTGGCTCGATGGAAGGATAAAATAAGGCAATCACAATTTCTAAAACATTTCTAAAACATAATCGAAGCTATTATGCGAATGTAGGCTGGCAAGAGAGGCAGTTTATTATAAAAAATAAGAACAATGCAAATATTGAAAAATGTGTCATTACAAAGTGTAAAAGCACTAATTTTTATGAAGTACCACTGTCTACTGCTCATACGCAATAATCCTCTACAGAAGAGGACCAATTCATTGAAATGACGAGCGACTCCACAGGAACACCCCGGAGAGAACGCAGGTGTAGCTGTAGAGTACGGCAGGAGGAACCCCCACGGAACGAGCAGAAATCATGGCCAACGTTTATCTTCCTTGACAGCAGAAAATGGCATTTAAAGAAAGTTTTGTCTCTAAAGTTTAAAACAATTGAATTTCTAGCGGAAAATGGATACTACAATTGTATTTAGTTTTTTTTTATGTATGGATTTAGGTTACTTTCACAATTATTTAGGTTGCAAGACCACCGTGAAAGAGGCAGCAAAACAGGCAGCGCAAACAGTTGTTGTTGAGGCGTGCAGATGCACTAAAATGCACTAAACTTTGTAATTTAATATAAATGATCAAACAACTTTATAGGCCATGATTATAGTCTTCCATATTTCATTCTGTAATTACTGCATATTCTCCAACTCTACACTTTTTTTATATTGACTTTTATTGATGTAAAGCACTTTGAGCTGCCTTCCTTGTATGACATGTGCTATATAAATAAAGGTTTATTATTATTATTATTATTATTATTATTATTATATAATGTACACAAAATCCAATGAAAAATACTTTTTACAAAGGTTGTGTCCTTCATTATTCTCGAAATGTTTATTTTTTTCATATTAATTATATATTGACATTATAAGCAGATTTACTCTCTGTAGCCTATTATATGTTTCCATTTCCTATAGGCTACTTAAGTTCAAAGTATAAAATTAAAATGTAGGCTAATACATAAAATGACTGGCTATCTTGTGTTTCCGAATTTTCACTGATTATTTTACACCTACATCCCTGATCTCTGCTTCTCATGTAGGTTGAAGTCAGCTAAAATGGGCCATCCGGTGAAATGGGCCAAATAATGTTGTAGAGGCCTACATCATATCTCTTAAAATCTTTACAGCAAAAAAAAAATATTTCATTGTATGATCATCTATACAACATTTCTTGTGTGGGGGTTTTGTTTGTGCTCAGTTTGCATAACGCATGACATAGATGGAAGTGCAGAGGGATTTATAAAAAAAGCTATTGGATGCCTGTCAATCACCCCCGTAAAAACTGGCCGTTTCGCGGCCGCGAGGTCCGGTCTGATAGTAGTTATTTTTTGCCTATATTACTCAAATCAATTTGTAATGCAACAAAATAAGTAATTCAATAATATTTGTAATCATATTTACAAAAAATATGATCAAATGGTTAACTAAAGGTTTACTCTCTGTTGCCTATATTACACAGCATTGATGATGTTTCAACACGTTGGCAAAGAGCTTACACAAAGTCCTTGTGTGGGGGCTTCTTTGGCTCTGTTTCACATTAGCCTAATATACGATCAGTTTGTACAACACCGCGGACAGAGAGGATAAGGGGGTTGGAGGAGGGGCCATTAGGCTGACAATTAGAAACGCAATGCAGATCCAGAAACATATTTGTTCAGAATTTGTTAGTTGAAAATCATAAATATGACATGTTGTAATTCAGGCTGTTTCCGACACTGGAACACATTTTAAAATCAATAAAACGGCACTTTCTGATTGCGCCATTAGTTGAAAATCGTATTAAAAGTATTAGCTTATTTTTCTATGAAATAAGTACATGTGGTGGATTTTCTTCTAGACTAAAGAATTGTCATTCTATAAAGGCAATGTAATACCATCAAAAACAACAAAAATCTCCATGTAATTAATCTGTTTTGAGACAGTTTTATGTAGGCCTATAAAAACACAATAGAGGTGATGATCTTGATCGCTGGATGCAGCGATGAAGCGCTGGAGGCTGCGGAGGAGAGAGCGTTTTTTAATGAGGGTGATTCATATGCTAATGACGCTGATGGGCGTCAGCAGTTGGCGATTATAGGTAGTTTGGAAGGCCTGCCGCTTCTAGTGTTAAGAAAGTTAGGGGCTCAGCAGACTTCGTTTTGACGTAAAAAATAAAGTAACCCAATGTAACCAAAAAATAGTTTTAGTGCTAGGGGCAATATTCAGTATGATCATACAGTACGAGTGTATGCATGTCATACTTTTTCCATACACTATTGCGCACATTGCTCAAAGTGTCGGTATCATAATGAGTTTGTTTAAATTACATTACATATATACCTTCCTAAAAACGGTCAGATGAATACTATAGATGGCACCCAAATTGACATAAAAGCCCACCCAAAGAATAGTACAGTAGGCAATATGAATCAAACAGCCTTCCACTTAATTTACAGATGATAATAAACAGAAAATATGCTTCTAAATGACTGCATGAGGTTGGAATACAATTTATTCAGCAGGACAAATATCATGTCATTTATTTAGGCTAAATTGACACTATTACTGATTAGATGCCTATTACTGTTTGTTGAAAATATTCATTTTTAGCCTAAGTAAAAATGAAGAACAGCATATTTCTCAGTGCAATACACTTTTATCTTTAGCAGAGGTTTGCTTTTAACTGGTGAAGCAAGTAACAACCATGCACTCATCATTTTACACCACATGGCACGTTCTGTCAAGCTCAGAAATATGGATTGTATCGTACATTTACTGAACCTCATTGTAGCTCATGTTTCCCGCAGGTAATTCGGGGTGTGTTGATAGGCAAATGCGTAGAGACTGTGTACTAGCACTGACGCTAAGAACAAGTGGTATTTATCAATTGGGATTTACCGGTGTGCATAAAACGGTCATAGGAGCGTTTGATCAATCCCACTGTTTTGCATATGCATACATTCTCTTTGTAAGTACAAATGTAGGATTTTTTAACGCAAGCTTGATAATATATACAGACACTAGTTAGTGATTATTTTCGCCAGGGCTATTCAGACAAGAAAGATCTATTAAATGTATAGGCCTGTTTGAATATTAAAAATACCTTCAACCACAAGGTTTTTGTGTAGCACTAACAATAATGCGGGTACCCCACTTTGGCAATAGCTGGTTTTATATAATCATCACGTGAGGGGTTGCGTGTTTAACATTTGTAACACAATGACTAGCTGAGTGCCCATCAATGCAGGTCTGGGCGAGGGGAGATTACGTGTCACATTTCTACAAAATTATGTGCGCTTTGTAAGGGTTGCACGCAATGCTGATAGTTTTTTACACAAAACAACATTTCTGCGCGATGTACATGGGTGCACGTTAATATCGGGTGCGCGCTTTATGCGCTAAAATACAATATATAAACTCAGAAATGTATAAATTAGCCTATATAAACTTGACACTGAAGCCCTGATTATATCTACAGGTTGAATTGTGTTTTGTGTAGATTGAACTGATACTCCTAAAGGAAAGTCAAAATGTGTTCATGCATCCTGGTTATTTTTTATTTGGAGCTGTTGTTGGGTATATATGTTCATTTGTATAGACCTCAACAGTCCCGACCACAGCCGACTCCAAAAGTAAGAATACAATACATTTTCTCCATTGACAATTCAAGTATAAGCCATTAAATCGTACCCGTCGATGGTAGACTTAAAACCAGCTACGACATGACTAAGCGATTGTATATGCTCATGTAGATGCCAAAAGTTCATGGGGCACAACATCGTTTTGAGATAAATGTATTTTATTTGCGATGTCTTGGATGAGTACTACATTACCCACAATCCTAAACCAGCAGTGATGCCTCTGATTGGTGGAACTCCGTGATGTCATGGAGACAAACTCGCGGTTACCATGGAAATGTTTACTGAGCCCGCGAAAAAGCTTTGCTTTTCCAACTCTGGCAGGCTGCCCAAGTCGTACGCCTGTGTCGTAGCAAAAAATATGGATAGTTAGAGAACTTCAAATACGTTTACTGAGCTGTAGATTACATCATATTTCAAGGATGACATTGTGTAAGGGAAGTTAGCTAAAGTAAGGTAATTTAAAGTAATGTAAAGGCGGAAAGATAACACTCGCAATGTTTTATGGGATGAGTAGTTCCTTTGCTCGGAATAAAAAATATGTACACAGTCTTGCACCTTTGACTTTTTTGGATTTGCGGTTCATTTTTTCACTCAAAATTATATTTTTATGCTTATGAGTCTTGTCGTAGCTGGTTAGCCTAAGGCAGCGTTACTCAAACTGTGGGGCGGGCCCCACTGGTGGGGAATAGAGACATGACAAGTGGGGCGCGACAAACGTGAGGAAATTCTGTCATTTTGTGCCCATCTCTATTAATTCCTTTTTTTATTGACACAATACTCAAAATAAAATGACAGATTGAAATCTAAGCCTTAAAACAGAATTTGAATTATAATTAATATAAAAACTTGTACAAAACAGTAACAATGTGCTCAAAAGTCGGAAAATTCACGTTCAGTTTTTACCTGTCAGTGCCGTTGCCATGACGCATTGCTATGGGGTGGCTCATTCTGACACTGCTGCTTCTATTTTTTTCTTTTTTGTTATAATTGCTTTGCTCATTGTAAAATAAAATAGGCTACAATACGTTACTATCAGTAATTCCATATTCATAATGTGACCAAACTGTCTGCTTACAACAGCAGTCGGGAAACTCTAGTCTCGCCAGCATAGACTGTAAAAAATGCTTGCGAGCCATATGGGCATTCTGTGGCTCGATTGCAGGATAAAATTACCCTGGAAATCCAGAGTTCTCGCGAGAGCACAATTTGAATTTGCTCAGCAAGTTACTCTGGCACCGAGTAATTCTGCTCATTACCTATGCCCTTGTATCCGAGCTGCACCAATCACATCGGTGTATCTGATATAGGCGTGCCAGACTCGTGTTAAACAGATGACGACACGACAACTCTGCGACCTCGAAGTCATTAGTAAGCATTGTAAGATCGCTATGGATTAACACCAGTTGTTTAAAACGACTTGGGCCACTACAATGAACGAGTTAGACTTGGCTTTTTGTCTAAAAGAGGAACAAAAGACGGGGCTGGAATCGTTACTTTTTTATAAAAGGACGTTTTTGCTGTTTTGCGACCTGATACGGCAAGAGTTTTATCTACCAGTTAGCTCCGCCATAGGGTTAGTGAAAACTAGCGGTCGTAGTGTTATCCAGTTGTGTACAGTGAGATTTTCAAATGCACGCTTGGTGCCGCCCCTCGAGTTGAGTCATTTACATTACTCGAACCCAGACCCTTAATCGTTCAGGATTTGGGTCTGGATTTTTCCAGGCTAGGATAAAATAAGCCAATCACAATTTTTAAAACATTTCCATCATAATCAAAGCTATTATGCGAATGTAGGCTGGCACGGGAGGCCTGTCTCCTCAAAACAACTGGATGAGAAAAATGTGACATTACAAAGTGTAAAAAGCACTAGTTTTTATAAAGTAACACTGTCTAATGCTCATGTGCGATAATCCTTTACAGTAGAGGACCATTTCATTGAGATGACGAGCGACTCCACAGGAACGCCCCAGACATGAGCGCGGGTGTAGCTACTGTACAACACGGCAGAAGAAACGCCCCTGAAAGAGACGAAATAATGGCCAACAGTCATCTTCCTTGACAGCAGAAACTGGCATATACTAAAGAAAGTTGTCTCTAAAGTTTAAAACGAGTGAATTTCTAGTGGAAAATGGATATTGCAGTTGTCTTTCTGTCTTCAGTGAATGCATAGGCTACAACCGATAGTTAGTTAGTTCCTACTGTTCGAATTCCGATGGTCTCAATAATAATTAAATGTACACGTCTATAATGAAGTGACAGTAGTTTAAATTATCATCTTGTCTTACATGTACTTTTTACGGTCAAAACGAAGTCTGCTGTGAATACAGCAAATCTTTCATCATAACAATAATAATGGGCAGGTGAATACCATGCTACAGTTAATAATATATTTTGTATTGGTTCACGGTTTTCGGATAATTAAACACTTTAGTATTTGTTACGGCATTTACGTTGTAAGTCTAAGGATTTGACCATCTGGTAGCTATTTTCTGTATGAGGTGTCTATGATTATTACTGTCTTCCCGTAAAAGTGTGTTATAGCCTAGGCTACTCTTCGACTTGAGGTAGATGGAAGTTTCCAAAATATCAACGTTTTTATAAAGGGTAATGTATAAAAAGTTGATATCCTTTCTAGATCTCTTTGCTGTAGGCTATATTTTAAATTCTGATCTGATAAGAGAGAAACTCTGTGAGGAGAATATATGTGCCATTCTATATAGGATATAATATATAGAATACAATTTATTTCATATCGCAATTTAGGAAGAGCTGGTCTATAACAACAGTACAGAACAAAAATAATGACTGTACTTATCGTGTGTAAAAAACGTTCTATAGACTATAGCGCGCCTCGGATAGTGCGCAGGGGGAGGTGCGGCGTTTGTAAAAACGTGCAAATCGCATGCGGTATATATTCGCTAAATAACGGTACTTACAACAAAACAAAATCTTTTTTCATGCGAAGTGATAATATAATATAGCTTTTATTTTTTCTATTTCAAAGTTTATAATGCTGTTATTTGAAGTTATGTTTTTAAATTATGAATTTTAACAGTTTTAACTCAAAGCCTAGTTTTTTACCATTTTGTTGGGGCGATTGCGGACAGGTGTGGCTCGGAACCCTTTCCTACCTCCAATATGGGGAATGGCAGAAAAAGTTTGAGAAACACTGTATTAGCCTAAATAAATGTCATGATTTTGTCCTGCTGAATAAAGTGTATTACAACATCATTCAATCATATTTAGAACCATATTTTCCGCCGATTATCATTGGTAAATTGAGTGGAATGCAGTATGTTTCATATAGCCTACTGTATTATTCTTCGGGTGGGCTTTTATTTCAGTCTGGGTGACATCTACAGTATTCATCTGATCGTTTTTATGAAGGCATATTTGTAATGTAATTTAGACAAACTCATTATGATTCCGACCCTTTGAGAATGTGCGCAATAGTGTATGGAAAAAGTATGACACATCCCTACACTCGTACTGTACTCATACTCTATATACTACTCAGGCTGAATAGTGCCCCTAGCACTAACCCAATTAGTCTTTTTACTATAAAATACTTTCATTTTATTATTTACGTCAAAACAAAGTCTGCTGAGCCACTAGCTTTGTTAAAGGGTTTAATCTATACTGTTTGAATTCTGATAGTCTATAATAATTCAACAATGATTTACACGTCTATGATGAAAGAAGTGACAGTAGTTTAAATGATTATCTTATCTCTAAAACAGCTATATGTAATTTTTCAAGGTCAAAACGAAGTCTGCTGTGCATATAGCAAATCTTTTAATGTAAGAATAATACGGGCGGGTGAATACCATGCTACAATTAATTAATTTGTATTTGTTCCCGGTTTTCGGATAATTAAACAGTATTTGTAACTGGAGTTATGGTGTAAGTCTAAGGATTTGACCAACTGGTATATTCTGAATGAGGTGTCTATGACTATTATTGTCTGCCTATAAAAGTGTTATGCTCTGCGGTTTGAGTTAGATGGTATAATTTCCAAAATATCAAAGTTTTTATAAATGTTAATGTCTAAAAAGTTGATATCCTTTCTAGACCTCTCTCTGCTGTATTATTTTAAATTAGGATCTGATGAGTTAAACGTGCAACATGTAATTTTTGGCCACCAGGGGGCTCTCAATCAAAACAATAGCAAAAGATGTACTTGGATGACGTCGGGAGGTTGCGTGGGATCATGGGTTTTGTTATCGTCGTCAATGACAACCTTCCAATCTAGCGTCTCCGGCAGAAAAAATGTTCACTGACAAAGTAATATATTGTTAAAAAAATTATAACTTTATTCACGTTA
>JACXGM010041181.1:0-10125 GCA_016801145.1 Umbra pygmaea
GAATTCTGGGAGTTGTGGTAACTCAAGTTTAGACGGATACAGAAGCCCCCCAGTGGATGCGAAAGGAACTGAAATATACTATCGGCTTTTCTCTGATATATTGAAAAAGAACAGACGTGTATATGACATAAATCATCTATGGTAACGTTTGTAAATGGTATACTATGAAACTGATTTACTGTGGAACACTCCTTTAAGCATACCTGTGCAAATGAGAGTCCAAAAACTGTACAAACAACTGCAGATGAGTGCAAATATACCATGGGGTGTGACAAATACACTGGGGCATAAATGTTCAAAGACAAGGTGGATTGTTAAATGAGATGTTGGTGACAAAATGGATAGTGCTGCAGTAGACTGTATCTCATTTCCTAAGGAGGGAATTTGAGAGTTCTTTATATGAAATCACTGAAGTCTATGATTGGTAGGATGGTCATTTTTACCAGGGTTTGTTTCGGCAGAATGAGTAAAGGAGGCCATCTTGCCTATAGGAAGCCAATCCTATATTGTTTATTTCATGGAGAGGACAGCATCATCCAGTTCACTGTCAGATAAACTGCTGTTTGAAGACTTGTGGACAACCCAAGTTCACGCATACGCCGTAAAGTTGTAGTTTGGCTGACACCCAGCAGGTTGGCGATACAAGACACTGGTAAGGGCATGTCAATGAGCCGGGACAGCAGCTACTCAGAAAAACAAAATTTTGGTCAGCTGCGTCCTCTAATAAAAACACAGCGACTCTCTTGGGAAAGAGATGCATGGATCATTCTTTGAAGGGATAAAAGACACTCCACAATTTCAGCTGGATGTTTAAAATGGTAGATGCAGATGTCACAATAAAGGCTTCCTATTTTACAACGTACTGTAAGTAGTCCGTATTAATGTATGGTTGACTTAATGTGTTATTGATCCTTGATTCCAGACGCTGCAGTAGCTGAGCAGCCAGTAGTCCCTGTAAATGCCAAAAATACTTATTAGATGCAATACATGGTACCGTTAACTTACCGTTCCCAATGCCCCAGGACAGTGATGGGGACATCTGCCCTGCGTAGGGTGCCGTCTTTTGGATGAGATGTTAAAACGGGTGTCCTGACTCTCTGTGGTTACTAAAGATCCAACGGCACTATTCGTAAGAGTAGGGGTGCTAACCCCGGTGTCCTGGACAAATTTAAAATCTGGCCCTCTTACCATCATGGGAACCTAATCTTCCCTATCTCTCAATTGGCTCTATGTGAAGACTTCCTAAGATTTTTTATTAACAAAATCATTAAATTACAACATAGCGTCTGTCCTGTTTTTCAATCTGGTTTTAGGTCTGCCCACAGCTGAGTCTGCCCTCCTGAGAGTGCTAAATGATATTTATCTCACTACTGATTTCGGAGACACCATTGTTCTTGTTCTCTTAGCTCTCTCGGCAGCTTTTGAAACCACTGACCACCCTACTCTTCTAGCTAGACTAGAGTCCTGGGTGGGTCTAAGGGCATTGGTTCTGAAATGGTTTCAGTCAGACAGACAGTTTTTGGTAAAGATGGGAATCTTCTCCAGCTCCATGGCACCTCTCACCTGTGGGCTTCTGCAGGGCTCCACCTTGGCCCCTTCCTTATTTTCTCTCTACATGCTACCTCTGGGCACCATCCTAAGAAAACATGGTGTTTCTTTTCATTTTTATGCGGACGACACCCAAAATGACATCCCTATTAAGAGAAACAACCGTGCAGCGCTAAACACTATTCTGCTATGCTTAGAAGAGGTCAAAGCATGGTTAGCCCAAAATTTCCTCCTTCTAAATGAAGAAAAGACTGAAATTATTGTTTTTGGCCCAAACGAAAACTCCCAGCACCTAAACCTTGAGCTAGAGAGCTAATCAGCTTTTAAAACCACTGGAGTACGGAACTTGGGTGTTCTTGTTGACCAGTCCCTAAAATGTGATAAACACATTTCATCTGTAATTAGCTCTAGTTTCTTCCAAATTTGATTACTATCTACAATTAGAGGCTTTCTCAATCCAAAAACTGTAGAAGTGGCTGTTCATGCACTTATCACGTTGTCTAGATTACTGCAATTCTTTATATTGTGGTATATCAAGTGTCCAAATCGCCCGTCTCCAATTAGTACAAATTGCGGCGGCCAGACTCATCCATAAATGTCGGAAAAATGGCCTTATCTTTCCGATCCTCAAATCTTTACACTGGCTGCCAATTCGACAGAGAATAGATTTTAAAATTTTACTCCTTGTTTTTAAATCTCTAAATAATTCATCCCTGGTCTATCTCTCCAAACTGCTTCATCCTTACACTCTGTCCCGAAGCTTAAGGTTGACTGATCAGGATTTGTTGGTAGTCCCTCGCGCTAGACTTAAGCGTAGAGCTGAGCTTGCTTTTGCAGTAGCAGGGCCTCCACTCTGGAAATCCATGCCCCTACAGATTAGAACGGCCCCTACCTTGTCTATCTTCAAGTCCCTAATAAAAACCCACCTGTTCACACTAGCATATTAACCTCCATTTCTGGCCTCTCCTTACCTTTCAGTTTTTTGCCTACATCTTATACTGCTTTTATTCTTTTATTTGTGTTACTGTGTGTTGTAACACAGGTGTTTTTATTACTTTCATTTTTTTAGATTTAACACTTCTGTAAAGCACTTTGGTCAGCCTAGTGGCTGTTGTAAACGTGCTATAGAAATAAAATGAACTTGAACTTGAACAAACACATTCCCCACTCCGCCTCTTCTCTCTCTCTTCCCCCAGGCAAATGAGAAAATGTTCTCAGTCAACTTGCCTGGTAAAATAACGGTTAACCTAAACTAAAAAAAATGACACAATTCAACATTATGTAACGTTAGGCTAAATAGACATTCAAAACATTACAATTGAATGATGTTTGGCAAAATAATAGGCTTAAGTTAACGTTATCATCATTTTGCAAGCTAAAGCAATTACGTCGTCTGACTCAGTCATTACTGTTCTGGTCGACATTGCAAAACATATGATATAGGGCTGGGATAAACGATCATTTTTTAAACGATTAACCTAGCGATTATTTTTTCAATGCATCGATTAATCTAACGATTCATTTTTTTCAGTCCGATTCGATTTTCGATTCGATTAGCGATTATCTCCCTATTAATTGACTAATAATAGCAATTTATACATGTAATTTAATAAACCAACAGCAAAGAAACACAATAAACAATTTTTCTATGTATCCACCTCAGCCCAGGCTATGCCCTTTGATTAAATATCAACAAGTAGGCTAATTAAATCCTATGTGTGTAACATAAACGTCACTTGCGCAGTCACGGCATGACAGTGAGCAGTTACATGCCAGGACTATTAATGGCGCCAAAATTCCATTTAAAACCGGAATAGTCCTGGCATGTAACTGCTCACTGTCCCATCGAAGACAATCAATGAAGACATAACGTTACAACCGTTTGTTGACTTAGGTTGCATAACCGTGTCATTTCACACCTTGAGATTATATTACACATAGTAATTAATTACACTGTAGCTTAAAACTTTAGGTGTTGACAACGTATTATAGCCTACTCCATCATAGAGTGGGGAAGTGGGGAGTTGAAAAAAAAACTTACGGTGCTCTGTCATCTGCAGTTGCTCCCGGGTGGCGCCTCTTCTGGGGCCGGTTGCACAAACTGGACATAAAAACGTTGGTCTTAAATCCTAGGTCGGGCGTAGCTACGTCTGAGGTTGTGAGTGGAATTTACACCTGTTGCACCAAATAAAAATAAGACTAGTCGTAGCTAAGTACAGTGTAAGTAATGCGCGTCCGTGAGATCAGAATATTATTAGTGATATATTTGCTAGGCAGTGCTATTTCCTTCCAACTAGATAAAATAGACAAAGACATTTTTAAACATTCCAACGTTGCCCCCTGGCAACCGTTTCGCCTCATAACACACAGATTGTAAAAGAAAAGAGAACCTACCATTAAAATACTTGCATTTTATTGGTTTGTATGGTTAAAAATATATTATTTTCATGTAATTGATCCCTAAATTTGATGTGCCTGCAGGAGCATTCAAATAATAAATCCCGTTTACGAATACAACGCCAAAGAATGCGTGCGTGTGCTGTGCACTACGGCATGACAAATGGACTTTAGATAGACAAAGCAATTTACATCGTCCTAACTTGAGAAAGATAACAGAAAATATATTCACCATTTAGCATGAGGAATGGCAGTGAAGTGTCAGTCTTAACAAGCACTACTATTCAATACTTTTGTGATGGAAAAAAATATTGTTTTGCGTTTTAAGATAGATCGAACAGCTGAAAGTGACTAATCAAGATTTGTTTGTAACGTACAGTAACGTTACTTCAGTTTTGACAAAAAACATTTTGGCTATTTCCAGGCATTTAAATGATAGTTAAAGGTAATAGGTTACCCTTTGACTTTTACTAATCTAAAACGCTTGTTCAAACCTGATAATTGCCCACTCAATCAGCTGTTAATTCATAGCTAGTTATTAGTACGATTTGTGGTCGCTGCAAACGTAAACAATGTGCCCATTTCGTGCATTTTCGAATGTACAAAACGGTCTTTCTCCAAAGAAATCTTAATGCAATCAGTCAGAAAAATAAGAGGCTTCGAATCTACGACCAGGCGTAGCTCATTGAGCGCTTACGTCCAGCTGGTGCAACAGGTATAAATATATAAGTCAGACGTAAAGGACATTTTAGGTCTGACATACAGTTACGACCTATACGTCCAGTTGGTGCAACCGGCAGGTGCTGGTGCATTGCCGTGATGTTAGAATAGAAGACCATCTCCATTTTGCAAAGACAACATGTCACAGAATTGTTTCCTTTTAAATAAAAGAATTCCCATACTTTAGAGGAACGAGTGTGCCGCACTTCTGAAAGTCTGTGGAGCCACTCGTGTTGCCATTACTCTCCGGCACCACTGTCTTTGTTTTGGGTCTGAAGAATCGACGCGCAAAATATACATTGTCCCAGCCCTAATATGATATAATAAGTGAAGTTTATTTCAGGTAACGTTATTGCAAATCTTACAAGTGCTAACATCACTTTCGCACAGAGCACTTCATCAACGCTAACGTCATCTAGCACTAGAGTTAACAGCAATCTATGGTTAACAGCGAGTTAATATCGTTAGATTGCAAGCTAAAGCAATAACGTCTATGAGTTGCAGAAATGTACAGTACATCATTATAAAGTGCTATCAAAAAAGTAAAATTGTATAAAAATGTTGAATAAATGCAATATTTACTTTACCTATCTTACATTACCTGATCTTACACCATACACCCCTGCTGTAACATCCGGCCCATGGAGGGCCGGGTATGGACTTCCTTTTCAGTTATCCTTTAGTGTCTCTTGTGTATATGTTTTGTTCTTCAGTGTTTTCAGTATTTATATACGGTGGTTTAGTTCATTAGATTTATTCCTCATGTGTCTTTATGGTACCTGCCCTGTGTGTGTTGTTATGTATACAGGTTCTCTCCCAGTGTGTGATGTAATGGCTCCCCTTAGTGTCCCTTTTGTGCTTTGTCTTGAGATGTCTCCCGGTGTGCTTTGTTTTGGGTTAGGTTCCCGCCCCTCACTCCCTTTTCACATGTTTTAGTTAACCAATAGATCACAGTGTAGTTAATGTCCTTGTCCAGGTGTTATACATTGTCTTCGTTAGTAAGTGTATTTAGGTTGAGTGTTTGGTCTTGTCTCTTGTCGTTCAATGTTCCATGTCGCGGTTTCCTGTGTGTTGTTATATGCTTTGCTTTCGCCCCACGAGGCAGTCTTTGTTTGTTCCTGAGTCTTTTGGAAATAAATATATTTGGATTATTGGCACCTTCGCGCCTGTCTCCTTCATCTCCACACACCTACTGGGGGGAATCGTGACACCTGATCTCTCCAGGCTGCTGATGTGTAGCCAAAGCCTGACACCTCGCACTTCATTCAACCAAATTGTAGTAACGTGCCACTTTACATTCTCAGTAACGATGACGGCGTTGCAACAATGGAAAAAGTAATTAACTAGATTACTCTGTTACTGAAAAAATAACGCTGTTAGTAACGACGTTATACCTAAAGGCTATTACTTCCAACACTAATAATAACGAAAGTATCTTTGGGAGTGCTCATGTTTTCAAAATAGGTGCTTTTTCGTGTTTTTCCCCTCTCCTTCCTGTTAAAAGACAGACAGTCTGTCTGTCTGTCCAATCAGGGGGGTCTGTACTCTGCTAGATAGGGCCTAGCTTTTCCGGTAGAAGTTAATGTCATTGTGTTTTATGATTTGTTGAAGTGTTTTCATATTTGCTGTTGTGTTTTCCTATTTGCTTTCGTGTTTTCCTAATTGCCGTTGTGCTTTATGATTTGTTGAATTGTTTTCATATTTGCTGTTGTGTTTTTCTATTTGTTGTTTTACAACGTGATTTGCACTTCAGTATACTGCAAGTATACTTGTAAGTTTTTCTAAAGTGTACATAACATCATATTTATAGTTTACTGGTTATATATTATTGTTGCACTTTGAAGTATACTACTAGGATTCTATTTAGGTATTAGTTTTTATACTTGAAATACCTTTAAATGTACTTTAAATAGAGTTGACGTTAACTCACTAAACATATAAATACTCACAAGACAATATTCTCCGGATTGAAAATAACTGTTTACATTATAAATTAAAAATTTCAAACAAATATTGTTTTAGAGTAAGCACAACTACAAACCAAGTATACTTAAAAGTTCTGTATAAGGAAATAATACTTTTCTTTAATATAAAACCACATACACACATATATATATATATATATATATATACACCTAAAGGATTATTGTGAACACCCGTTCAATTTCTCAGTAATGCAATTATCTAAACAAACTGACAGTTGCTTCAATGCATTTAGGGGTGTGTTCCTGGTCAAGGCAATCTCCTGAACTCCAAACTGAATGTCAGAATGGGAAAGAAAGTTGATTTAAGCTATTTTGAGTGTGGCATGTTTGTTGGTGCCAGACGTGCCGGTCTGAGTATTTCACAATCTGCTCAGTTACTGGGATTTTCACACACAACCATTTCTAGGGTTTACAAAGAATGGTGTGAAAAGGGAAAAACATCCAGTATGCGCCAGTCCTGTGGGTAAAAATGCCTTGTTGATGGTAGAGGTCAGAGGAGAATGGGCCAAGTGCTTCAAGCTGATAAAAGAGCAACTTTGACTGAAATAACCACTCGTTACAACCAAGGTATGCAGCAAAGCATTTGTGAAGCCACAACACAGACAACCTTGAGGCGGGTGGGCTACTACAGCAGAAGAGCCCACCGGGTACCACTCATCTCCACTACAAATAGGAAAAAGAGGCTACAATTTGCAAGAGCTCACCAAAATTGGACAGTTTAAGACTGGAAAAATGTTGCCTGGTCTGATGAGTCTCGATTTCTGTTGAGACATTCAGATGGTAGAGTCAGAATTTGGCGTAAACAGAATGAGAACATGGATCCATCATGCCGTGTTACCACTGTGCAGGCTGGTGGTGTAATGGTGTGGGGGATGTTTTCTTGGCACACTTTAGTGCCAATTGGGCATCGTTTAAATGCCACAGCTTACCTGAGCATTGTTTCTGACCATGTCCATCCCTTTATGGCCACCATGTACCCATCCTTTGATGGCTACTTGCAGCAGGATAATGCACCATGTCACAAAGCTCGAATAATTTCAAATTGGTTTCTTGAACATGACAATGAGTTCACTGTACTAAAATGGCCCCCACAATCACCAGATCTCAACCCAATAGAGCATCTTTGGGATGTGGTGAAATGAGAGCTTCATGCCCTGGATGTGCATCCCACATATCCCCATCAACTGCAAGATGCTTTCCTATCAAAATGGGCCAACATTTCTAAAAAATGCTTTCATCACCTTGTTGAATCAATGCCACATAGAATTAAGGCAGTTCTGAAGGTGAAAGGGGGTCAAACTCAGTATTAGTATGGTGTTCCTAATAATACTTTAGGTGAGTGTATATACAGTGCCTTGCGAAAGTATTTGGCCCCCTTGAACTTTTTGACCTTTTGCCACATTTCAGGCTTCAAACATAAAGATATGAAACTGTAATCAACAACAAGTGGGACACAATCATGAAGTGGAACAAAATTTATTGGATATTTCAAACTTTTTTAACAAATAAAAAACTGAAAGATTGGGCGTGCAAATTATAATATAAGTTCATACTTTGTAGCGCCACCTTTTGCTGTGATTACAGCTGTAAGTCGCTTGGGGTATGTCTCTATCAGTTTTGCACATCGAGAGACTGAAATTTTTGACCATTCCTCCTTTCAAAACAGCTTGAGCTCAGTGAGGTTGGATGGACAGCGTTTGTGAACAGCAGTTTTCAGTTCTTTCCAAAGATTCTCAATTGGATTCAGGTCTGGACTTTGACTTGCCCATTCTAACACCTGGATATGTTTACTTTTGAACCATTACACTATAGATTTTGCTTTATGTTTTGGATCATTGTCTTGTTGGAAGACAAATCTCAATTCTTCCAGAATGGTCCTGTATTGGGCTCCATCCATCTTCCCATCAATTTTAGCCATCTTCCCTGTCCCTGCTGAAAAAAAGCAGGCGCAAACCATGATTTGACAGTGGGGATGGTGTGTTCAGGATGATGAGCTGTGTTGCTTTTACGCCAAACATAACGTTTTGCATTGTTGCCAAAGAGTATGATTTTGGTGTCATCTGACCAGAGCACCTTCTTCCACATGTTTGGTGTGTCTCCCAGGTGGCTTGTGGCAAACTTTAAACGACATTTTTTATGGATATCTTTCAGAAATGGCTTTCTTCTTGCCACTCTTCCATAAAGGCCAGATTTGTGCAGTATACGACTGATTGTTGTCCTATGGACAGACTCACCCACCTCAACTGTAAATCTCTGCAGTTCATCCAGAGTGATCATGGGCCTCTTGGCTGCATCTCTGATCAGTCTTCTCCTTGTATGAGCTGAAGGTTTATAGGGACGGCCGGGTCTTGGTAGATTTGCAGTGGTCTGATACTCCTTCCATTTCAATATTATCGCTTGCACAGTGATCCTTGGGATGTTTAAAGCTTGGGAAA
This sequence comes from Umbra pygmaea, assembly GCA_016801145.1. Classification (NCBI taxonomy): domain Eukaryota; kingdom Metazoa; phylum Chordata; class Actinopteri; order Esociformes; family Umbridae; genus Umbra; species Umbra pygmaea. The sequence continues at coordinate 9,086 of JACXGM010041181.1, forward strand.
TCTTTCTGTATCCAAATCCGGCTTTGAACTTCTTCACAACAGTATCTCGGACCTGCCTGGTGTGTTCCTTGTTCTTCATGATGCTCTCTGTGCTTTCAACAGACCTCTGAGACTATCACAGAGCAGGTGCATTTATACAGAGACTTGATTACACACAGGTGGATTCTATTTATCATCATTAGTCATTTAGGTCAACATTGGATTATTCAGAGATCCTCACTGAACTTCTGGAGAGAGTTTGCTGCACTGAAAGTAAAGGGGCTGAAAACCTTTGCTCGCCCAATTTGTCAGTTTTTTATTTGTTAAAAAAGTTTGAAATATCCAATATATTTAATTCCACTTCATGATTGTGTTCCACTTGTTGTTGCTTCTTCACCAAAATTAAGGTTTTATATTTTTATGTTTGAAGCCTGAAATGTGGCAAAAGGTCGAAATGTTCAAGGGGGCCGAATACTTTTGCAAGGCACTGTATATATATATTCTTTCCTTATACAGAACCTTTAAGTATACTTGGCTTATACTGACAAGTATACAGAAAAGTCCAAGTATATTTGGCTTATACTTGTACTTAAGTAAAGTTTTAAGTACAAGTATAGGCAAAACATACTTAGACTTTTCTGTATACTTGTCAGTATAAGCCAATTATACTTAGGTATAATTTTGTTAAGTATATCTCTGATAAATGTATAAAAAGTAGACTGAAAGCATACTCTCTTATTCTTAGTTTAAAATAAATATACTAATAGTACACTTGAATTAACTTATTTTTCATAAGGGAAGTCAGATTGAGTCAGTCACCTTGCTGTTTTGTATTGATACAATAGTTGACAGTTACTGTCATACCCAGGGGGGTATTGCACGAAAGTAGAATAAAGAAATCCAGGATAACTGAAAAAGCGCAGCTTGACTTAGTGTGATCTGCTCATCGCGGCTTAATCGGTTGCACGTTTGCTTAGCCAGGATGAAAAGGTAAAGCTATGTCAAGCCAGATGTAGATATTCTGGATAAGTGCTCGTTCACGGCTTTCTTAAATAGACCAC
>JACXGM010041182.1:0-10131 GCA_016801145.1 Umbra pygmaea
CCGAGTGTGTAATGAGGGCCAGCCCACTAGTCCATATAGGTCACAGTGGTGGGTGTTAAATGGGGCATTTGTAACAAATCGGATGGCACTATTATAGACTACATCTAGCTTTCTAAGTAGGGAGGTAGAGGCAGTTCTGTAAATGACATCCCCGAAATCAAGGATTGGAAGGATGGACATTCATTGTCATGTTGGAAGATAAATCTTCCTCCCATTGACAACTTTCTGGCAGAGAGCAGCAGGTTTTCCTCAAGAATTTGACTGTATTTTTGCCCCATCCATTTTTCCTTCTATCCTGACAAATGCTCCAGACCCTGCTGCAGAGAAACAACCCCATAACATGATATTACCACATCCATGCTTTACTGTAGGAATGGTGTTATTTAGATGTTGAGCTGTATTTGATTTTTGCCAGACATATCACTTGGCATTGAGGCCATACAATTCTATTTTAGTCTCATCTGACCATAACACCGTTTTCCACATGGCCTTAGAATCTTCAAGGTGGGTTTTGGCAAATCTCAGTCGTGACTACATGTGGCTTTTCTTGAGGAGTGTATTTTTTTTCATGTAACCCTCCCATGCAAGCCACATTTGTGGAGAATTTGTGATATTGTTGTCACATGCACACAATGACCATTCTTTGTCATGAATTCCTGCAACTGCTTCAGAGTTGCTGTAGGCCTCTTGGTAGCCTCTGACCAGTTTCCTCCTGGCTCCTTCATCCAGTTTGGAGCAACGTCCTGACCCAGGGAGGGTTTGTGTTGTACCAAATACCTTTCACTTCTTAATAATGGACTTCACTGTGCTTCTAGGCACTGATAAAGCCTTTGAATTTTTTTGTATCCATCTCCTGACTTGTGCCTGTCAACAACTTTATCCCGTAGATCTTTTGACAATGCTTTCCCACCCATAGTTGATTGTTGCACTACCAAGGACTGAAATGCTTCAGGAAAAACTTGTTTCATGCTAAGCTAATCAAAATTACCACAGTTGATCACAGTTGAAAGTCAATTGACTTTGTGTGCTATTGAGAAGGTGATTAACTACACCTGGTTGGGTTTAAGTCATTTTCTTTCATTCTTTTGCCAACTTTGTGATTCTATTTTTTTGTTTCTTTTTTCTGAAGTTGGTATTGTATCTTTCACTTGGGTGTTATGAGTTGTACATACAGCTGAATGAAACAAAAACTGTGTGTATCCATTTTCATTTCAGGCTGAAGAGTAACAAAATCTGATTATTTTACAGGGGGGTGATTCTTTTCTATACCCACTGATTATTGGTCACATATTTTCAGCACTTTGAGATACATTTTATGTATGAACAGTGCTTTATAAATAATGTATGATTAATTGATTGATCAAAAGTATGACTTGACTTATGTGTAGGAGCTTGTTTTTCTCCTTGAATGTGTGACTGGCTAGTTGAATGTGTGACTGGCTAGTTGAATGTGTGACTGGCTAGTTGAATGTGTGACTGGCTAGTTGAATGTGTGACTGGCTAGTTGAATGTGTGACTGGCTAGTTGAATGTGTGACTGGCTAGTTGAATGTGTGACTGGGTAGTTGAATGTGTGTGAGGTTACTAAGAGATGTGTGATCCCCTTTGAGTGCAGTGTGTCTATTTCTCTGTCTCTGTCTCTCTGGCTGTCTGGCTGTTGAATAGTGGGCTAATTGAGAATATACATTGTCTAATACAGTGTAGTACAGTATATCGGGAATAGGGTGCCGTTATGGATGAGTATGATCTATTATGGATGAGTATGATCTAAACCAAATAATTTGTCAGTAGTGAAGATGTTTGAGTCAGTAGTCATCCAGTCAACCAGTCACGCAGTCAACCAATCACACAGCCAACCAGTGCTCGAAGTGGGGCGGTACTCACCGGTATGCAGTACCCGCACTTCTACATTTTACTCTTAAGCATACCTGCACTTTTTCTTGCGTACCTATGCCTCTCGCATTTAGCCAGTACGCAATCAATGTCAGAGAGATTGGTAAGGATCCTAACGTTACATAAACTACACTACCCAGACGGCACTACTTGACTGACTTCAGATCTTTTGACGAATCAAGTAAAGGCAAGCAGTCGGCCCACACTATCAGAAGTTCGCTTCTCCACGGACGCTAGTTCGAAAATGCTGTCGCCTGACCGTAACATATTTTTCACTGCTAAAAACCTAGAAACTAAAAAGAAGTGTGTCTTAAGTTATGCTAGCCTGGCTTTAGAAAGGTACTAAAAGAACGTGTGTGCCAGTGCCAGACACGTCAACAGAGGTCCAAGTCCAACAAAATCATTGGGTACGATTCATTTGCTTTAAACTAACGTTAATTAAAACCCTACAGTCTCCCGACATTCTAGAGCATCAAGCGCATAGACCGTATATACCCAGTTTTAGGTAAAGCTACTTTTCATACTTTTCAGTTACATTCCAGTTACATATGGAGTTCACAAGTTTTGGGAAGTCCCTTAGTAAGACAAAATGATCAGGTAAATGGAGTTCATATCTTAAAAGTAACCTACAAAACAAATGGAAAGAGTAAAGGAAATATCAATCATGGTCACCAGCAGTGTTGGGCAAAGTTACTTTTAGGATTACCTTTCAGTTACTTGATGAGTTCACAAGTTTTGGGAAGTGCCTAATTAAGAAAAAATGATCAGGTAAATGGAGTTCATATCTTAACAGTGACCTATAAAACAAATAGAAAGAGTAAAGACAATATCAATCATGGTCACCAGTAAGATAAGAACACCATTTACCTGATCATTTTGTCTCAATTAGGGACGTCCCAAAACTTGTGAACTCATCAAGTAACTAAAGTAATCCTAAAAATAACTATGCCCAACACTGGTCACCAGTTAGATATGAATTCCCTTTACCTGATTATTTTGTCTTATTTAGGGACTTCCCATATTCGGTCATGTTTTATAAATTCCTTTTTTTACTACACACGTTATAGACTGGAAGTAAAAAATTGCTGGGATTTTAAAAACGTATAGAAATATTGTAAGAAATGGGTGCAGCGTTTTGATGTTGACTAGTTTGTATGGCCTCCAAACTTTGCACACTGGTCCAGGAGCCCTGGGGGCTTGACAATATGCATTAAAAAGCCTTATTCATCATGGTTTACATACTTTTACACATGACAACTGAATATACATGTTTGTTTTTTGGAATAAATATTTAATAAAACATAAAATACAATGACCAAAGATGTTGGATTTCGTTTATCCATGTTGTAGCCATGGGCCTGCTGAGTCCAAAACCATAAGACACTTCACTGTAGGTCAAAGTATTGCCTTTCTAGAGCCCGAAAGGTCAACTTTGCGCCAGGGGGACCCAAAACCCCTTAGACCTTGAAGGTTGATGTGAGCGGAACTGCTAGCATTAATGAAGAGTCTGCAGCTACCAACCTTAAGGTTACCTTAGTCAATGACACCGATGTCAACAATGACGTAAGTGTCAAAACACATGCATGGCCTGAGGCTCTGATGTTTTGAATCTTGACAACCTGACAGTGAATTTGATGTAAAAGATTTTTCCTAACTCATTTCCTGATATAGAATTGAACAGTTGTCCTAAGTCATTTCCTGTTGTCAGCCTCCCCCTGCAGGTTTAAAGAAGACTCATTGTGAGTTGGAGGATGTCACTGCTCTTGCAGCACAGACGTCCCCCACAAAGACCCTCCTGTTTGAGCTACGAGCTCCCGCCCCCACCCCTGCTCACCCCCCCGCCAGCGCTCCGGACAAACACAGCTTAGATGCTAAATCTGTTCATTACTGGATCCGCATCGTGCCAGAGATGGGACCAAGTCATGGTTTTCAAGTCACATTTGACTGCAGCAATAAGACTTCTAATTTTCATGTTGCCTTCAAAATAAAAGTCTGCAGAGTGTCTATAGTTTTAGTTTGTATTATGTAAGCTACATTTTAAAAGGTAAAATCTATGTGGGGAAATTATAAATTAGGAACATTTTCTATTTCAATAATACTTTACATGGGTTAAAGAATATTATAAGATGGAGCACACTGAGAAATGGTTTGAGCTTAAGTTAATGTAGAGATCAATGTATAATATAAAACATCCTATTTTGAAGTTATTGTTAATTTGTTTGATCCCATTATATTTGGAGAGGGATTCTATTTTACCTTTAAAAAAGATCTGATGCTAGTGTGTGGCAGTGTATTGACCATATGTACTAGTTTGATCATGTTAAGATCTAGGCATGCTCGCATTCCCAAAAACAGTAGGTGCATTTCATGCACAGACTGTCAAAGTCTAGTATGTCTATTTTTCTTTATATCTGCATGTGAGTTTGTATGACCCTTTGACTTTGAGCTGAACTGTGACATGGAATCTCCCATGGCAAGAGGTTTTTCGGTCATTTATGCAGATCAATGAGCAAGACTTACAGCTGGCGATGCAAACTAAAATCAAACACAATTTGCTCACAGTTCAGCTCACGTAGCACAGCGTTTGTGGTTCAACTGGTCGAGTCTGTTATCCGAAGATGGTGCCTGGCTGTATACATGAATGGTTCTGTTTTTCAAACCATCTTTTTAATAACCTGTCTATACACTTTTTACAAAGTTCTCAATGCTTCGGTTTGCATAATTCGCATTCTAACAATAATATGCCTATTTGAACAAAATTGTTTTCTAAAATGTTATATTTACATAATCTAAATAATTACACAGCCTATATTCTCTTGAATTTACCCTATAGTCAATATCCGATCATTGCTAATTATTTTTAAACGTTCTGACATGCCATTCAAACCTGCATTGAACCTACATCAAAACAGCCAAAGTCACAATCATATTTTGCAATATGATTTTTTTTGCAATTCTTTCAGATCTTACCTATTTTTATGTTTTACCATTATGCTAAATATTAATCTCTAACATACTACAAGAACTGTTCGCATCAGGTGAGAATTCGATAATGCGGCTCGTTGGGAGAATATCAATCTCATATTGTTGTTCTTTAGATGTGGAGAAGTGAAAACATATGTTATTTTTTATATTTCATCTTTTCATCATTCATTATGAACTGCTTCATCTTGTTTTTAAACATATAGGCTACGTTAGTAACCAGTGTTGTATGCAAGTTATGTTTTACTGACCATTGTCCCGTAAACGTCCCAAAGTCGGTTATGAACCATCCCAGACATATTTTTATATTATATAAAGCGGGACGCCTTGTATTTTGAGCCCTGGCCGAAGCAGCCATTGCGCATGAAGTATAACATCATCTTTTATAGGTTACACCTAATTTCCCAGACCTTGATCACTTATTTACACATAATCCACAAGATCAATTGAGCTTCACACGTGAGTGATTTTGCCCACTTGTTACTGCGTTTCATCCTTGGGAGGTGGATCGGTGCGTCATGCCTCTTGTGCGTTATGGATGAGCCAGAGTCAGGCTCACAGAGACAATTGCATTTTCCGATGCCAATCTTGTAGTTGCACAGCACAGCGCGTATATATTTCATCTGTGGTAAGTAATCTGTGCTGCGTGCATATTAACCATATACAGAGGTTGACATGCATTTTATGAATGATTTTGTTGTACATTTGACAACCTTGTTGAGAAGTATATTCTATATAATCATGTTTAAATACAGTTTGAACAGTTTACAATGGTATTACTATTAGAGAGAGTTGTACAGCTATAGTTGAGGCCTGTTGGAAGATTTTAGGACATATAAGACAGACAGGGAGAAGATTCAGGGTCAAGCCAGATAAGACTTTCCTTTAGGATAGGGGGTAGTTGGTCACTATGACAACAAGTGAATGAGACAAGGAAGCAAGGCCAGACAAGTGAGTGAGGAGGAGAGAGAGCCCTTACAGTTCTTATATTATAACATCAGCATAAGCAGTAGCTTATGGCTTAGGATTTATATCTTATAACTCTGTTATATATCTGCAGAAGATTTAAGATTCAACTGGAGATATTTGTGGAAAGGAGATTGATGGAGTGATTGGAGAGATGGATATACCAAAATGTAAATGAGTATCTTACCCCAAATGGGCTGAAAAGCAGGGTTGCTTTTGCAGGATTGGGAGGTTGAAATAATTGGATTTCCCCATTTGAAATACGATTAAATCCCCATTAGTTAGGTTCTATACGAGACCAGAAATAGTAAAATTAATCTTCTTTGTGAAAAATAAGACAGAGGAGTACCAGGGTTGAAGTTGACTTGGATACGATCTAGTTTCTGAGACGCAAGGCCACACACACACTTCTGGGAAAAGTGGGGTGTTTGGTAACAGAAATTTAGGCATAATTCCTGTACATATTAGAATATGATAGGTTGACAGAGCACACATTGATTAATGTACTAAAATTAGAGAAATAAAATAGAATGGACAAGCACATTGTATGAGTAATGTAACCACTGTTTGTACTTTTGGAAAAAGAGTAACTACAATGCAGTATTAACTTTCCTTGCAACTATCTTTTCCATCACCGTCGATTTCTCATTAGCCATGATCTCCCTACTCTTTGCCCCAGGTGGTAAATGTATGTACCACGCTCGGTCAAACTATGCAATACAGCAGTTCTCCAGCAGGGTGTCACTAAGTGCTACCCATGGATTTCCACAGTAAATCAGCATTGTCAATGTTAGCATTCAGTCTTGTAGCCTAGTCGAATATATAGCTAAGGATGCTCCACATCCCAAACCTCTAGTGGTCAGTCTAATATCTATGGCAAGAAGCGGCATGTCAGTAATATTCTTCGCTGTCCTGTGAGCCATAGCTAAACCCATGGATCCCCTGTCTCTATCTCCCACCTTGTTGTCGAGCTCAGCAAGTGCTAACTTGACATCATCCAGTAGGGAGTGTTAGTATATCATACATTATAGGTCCCTATCCCCTATACATCCATAGGGTGCCAAAATCAGTAGCTATATCATGTGTGGTATAACAAGAATCTCTGTAAATGCTCCTCTTCAGTGAGATGCAGATATACAAGTTTATTAAATGCAACAAGTTTCTTCTGGGTTGAGAAATCAACCATCAGTCCTTATATCATTAATGCAATTGGTCGTCCTTCATGATGAGCCCATCAGTGAAGAATTCCACGTCAGCATAAGAATTCAGTCAGCACACAGTAGAATTAGTCTACATAAAATAAGTGTTGTTCATTTAACATTAGGGTCAATGAACCTCAAATATGTAAAGTTTGTCATTGCTTAATATTGTTTAATATCACATCAGTAGGATCTCAAATCCAATTAAACTTTTAAGCTGTAATGTATTGTTCTTGTTTCAGAAACAGAAATGTCATCAGTCACATTGAAATTGGATGGCCTTAGTCTCAGCCTGTTCTCTCTACATGTGCGCTAATCTCTTTTCCATCAATAGGTGGCTTCAGTTAGGCCACAGTCTGTTTGCTGTATTTTCTTTATTAAGGGTAGGCTCGCGAAACCCATCCCCCTCTCAGAAACTATCATCAGGTATATTGCAATTGTTCATATCAAAGCTTGTGTGTACCTGAGCATTGCTCAGACTCCAATCACAATGTATTTATCGTAACTCATTTGCCCTGGTCTATCATTTGTAATAATCTTATTTAGACCAGGTAGTCTCATTCTCGAATGTCACCTTGTGACCTCATGCTTTAAGAGTGGCTCAGTGGGTCAAGTAGGTTGTCTAGCATAAGCAGGACACCTAACCCCAGTTGCTCCCGATGATCTGGCTGGCGCCTTGCATGGCTGACACCGCTGTCGGTGTATGAATGTGTGAATGAATGGGTGAATGTGAGGCAATGTAAAGTGCTTTGGTGGCCATTGTTGGTCAGAAAAATGCGCTATATAAATGCAGTCCATTTACCATTTATCATTTACTAGCTCCCAGGCTAGGTCTCTCACTAGCGCCCAGGCTAGGTCTCTCACTAGCGCCCAGGCTAGGTCTCTCACTAGCGCCCAGGCTAGGTCTCTCACTAGCGCCCAGGCTAGGTCTCTCACTAGCGCCCAGGCTAGGTCTCTCACTAGCGCCCAGGCTAGGTCTCTCACTAGCGCCCAGACAAGCTGCCCTAGCTCCCAGGTCCAGGGTGGTAGTCCACCATGTAGGGCTCCCCGTCTGAGGGTTGCCATCCCTAGCTTCCAGGCTAACACTCCTAGCTCCCAGGCTAGCTTTTCCCATAGCTCCTTTTTCTTTCTCGTTCATGCCCCTAGGCCTCCAGCCAAGGTCCCTAGCCTTGTGGTCCAGGGTGTTAGTCCCCATTCTAGGGCTCCCCGTCGTAATGTTAGGCCCCCCCTTCCCAAGATGGCCACCGACCCAAGTTATGAGAGTGAGGATGAGGAGATTTCGGCACTCATAAGAGGGTCCGCACCCTCTGATCTGGAGTTCGCAGGCTGCTCTCACCCACAGTCTCCAGCAGTATCCTGCTCTCAGCCACAGCCTCCAGCAGCCTGCCCACCACCACAGCCAGCCCACCAGGTCAAGGCCCCAGCTCCACCTACACCTGAGCCCCCCATGGCCACGAACCTGGAGGGCCTGGTCCTGGCCCCGCCGCCTGAATTTGGGGATGACGCAGCGATGGAGGAATCCGGACCCCCTGCTCTGCCGCCGCTGTCGTCCGGACCCCCTGCTCTGCCGCCGCTGTCGTCCGGACCCCCTGCTCTGCCGCCGCTGTCGTCCGGACCCCCTGCTCTGCCGCCGCTGTCGTCCGGACCCCCTGCTCTGCCGCCGCTGTCGTCCGGACCCCCTGCTCTGCCGCCGGAATTTCTTTGTCAGTGGGCAAATGTATAAAATCAGCAGGGGATCAAAAAACAATTTTTTCTCAATGTATAACCATGAGTCATGACGAGTTGTCACATTCACTAGGCTATATGTAACCATGAGTCATGACGAGTTGTTATCACATTCACTAGGCTATATATAACCATGAGTCATGACGAGCTCATAGGAGCTTTAGGTATTGAAAAGTGTTCTCCAGGCAGATCTGCCTTGGAGGCAGATATCATTTGATTTGTTGATTCAAAACCGATGGCGGAAATGTGAGCATAGTTTTCTTTTTTTTTTAATCATATCTAACCATACACCTAACCTTAACCTTAAAAGAGAATTCTGGGCGATTTCAAAACGTACCTATGTTGTTTGCATATCTGAAGTGCTGTCAGTAGCGTTAATAACTCAAACAATCTGTACTGCCAAAACCATGTTTACCTTCTGTTGCTAGTATACAACCATTACGCATTTACGGGGCAGGTTAAAAAACGTGCTTTGAGCCTCTAAAGATGTTTGAAATGTCATTACTAGTCCATATCCATTTGCAGTGATTCCTTATAGTTAACACAGCGTATTTGAACAAATTACTCCATACATTGCAATAATCCAAAACTTATTTTTTGATGATTGTATTAATCTCAATTACATAATTTTTGTCACATTAAATGGAAATTTGTGCTCTTTAAAAAAAGTAAACGTGTAATTTAAATTGTTTGTTGTTTTTGTGTTTGTTTTTGTCTGTTTTGTTGAGATTTGTGAAAATCATTGTTCCTCCAATTACAGTGCCATTTGAAAGCACTGAAGCTGTACTTTCATAAAATAAAATAAACATTTACTTTTTTCAGATATAGGTGGTGTGTTACATATTATATCTACGGCCTAATTATAAATGTATTATTTTAAAAAGAGTATTAACATGACAAATCAGAAAATCATTACTTTTATCATATGTAAATGTAGCCTATCGGGCAATGCATGTGCTAACTGTATATTTCATCAGTATTTTCTATATTTTCTCTTCTGAGGAAATGTTACTTTGTCTGTCTACACATTTAGTTTTTATAATGGCTAGAATCTTCTGTTAATCCATAAGCAAAGTCCATCCATCCATTTTCATCCGCTTATCTGGGATCGGGTCGCGGGGGCAGCAGCTCCAGCAGGGGACCCCAAACATCCTGTTCCCGAGCCACATAACCAGCTCCGACTGGGGGATCCCGAGGCGTTCCCAGGCCAGGTTGGAGATATAATCCCGCCACCTAGTCCTGGGTCTTCCCCGAGGCCTCCTCCCAGCTGGACGTGCCTGGAACACCTCCCTAGGGAGGCGCCCAGGGGGCATCCTTACCAGATGCCCAAACCACCTCAACTGGCTCCTTTCGACGCAAAGGAGCAG
>JACXGM010041183.1:0-10124 GCA_016801145.1 Umbra pygmaea
ACAGACACACGCAGACAGACAGACACACGCAGACAGACAGACACACGCAGACAGACAGACACGCAGACAGACACGCAGACAGACACGCAGACAGACATGCAAACAGGCAGACAGACACACAAACAGGCAGACAGACACACAAACAGGCAGACAGACACACAAACAGGCAGACAGACACACAAACAGGCAGACACAGACACACGCAGACAGACAGACACACGCAGACAGACAGACACACGCAGACAGACAGACACAGGCAGGCAGGCAGATGCAATTATATTAAAAATACTAATGAGACTGTATTTCTGACTAGACTTGATGAGTTTGTGTACCCTTGCCACAGTGTAAAATATATTGCTGGATCACTATTGGCATGAATAGTGGCGTTGTTCTTAAGGTGTTCTAGCTGTTAGTCTCACACCAGTAAACAAAAGGTGACTAGATCAAAATCCCTAAACCAGCAAGTTGAAAAAGTTGTAATTTTCTCTAAGCATTTAACTCCCGGTCAATTCTGTAAAGTATGTTTTTTTACAGTCAACTATTATTTATCATTTGCTAATGATTTCATAGTTTATCTAGCTAACTGACTTCACGGCTGAGACAGGTAGAACGTTTTGGGATGTTTCTAATTAAGACTAACATGACCAGTGAAGGGAGTTAATATCTACCAGTGATCAATGAGGTGAAAAGAAAGAGATAAAAATGATTCATTAGTCACTGGTTAGTTCTGAAATCCCTAATCTGGACATAAGGGTTTTAATTAGGGTGAAGCCAGGCAAGTACTTCAACAACTCTGGTTAGCTGAGATTTGACATTCAACAGCCTTAATAATCTCCCCTCTAGATTACAGAATTAGGGCTAAACCCATGTTTTCCTGAATGAATGAAAGTGTGTACTGTACATTGATGTCTGCAGTATTTTTGCTTTGTCAGTATTAGCCGCGGTCTGTGGTTCTTAATTGGGGAGGACAGGCTCGTATTACTCTCGGGACCGGAGTGAATGGAATGGTGCGCAACGCACAAAACCCATTGTTTTTTTGATTTGCACACTGGGTTTTGTGTGTTGCGCACCATTCCATTCACTCCGGTCCCGAGCGTAATACGAGCCCGTCCTCCCCAATTAAGAGCCACCACCGCGGCTGGTCAGTATACATTAATCGCGCAACCTGTTTTTCTTCCCCCCTATATTTAGAGGACTTTAACAGTTACCATGGTATTTACTAGGTGTTATGTCTTACCTTCTCTTTCTCACTCTCCATCTTCTCATCTCCAACAGAGCTGCCCTCACACAGTGGCCTAGGAGCCAAGTATGAAAATCCCCACTGGGGACAACAGCCAGCCATTCAGAGTTCCACTTCCGCCTCAGCGTCGACCAATCACAGCGGCTGGGATCCAGTGATTATTGACGACAGTGACATTGAGGCCTGGCCCTCTATTAGCCGCTGCAGCCTGACCCAGCAGCAGAGCCAGGGCCCTGCTGGAGGATGCCCCTTGGAAACTGACCCTGGTGGTCCGGCCAGCAGCAGCAGTACAAGCATGGCCACAGGGGCCAACAGCCAGACTGGCCACTTCCCTGCCAGCCACCCCAGCAGCAAAGGAGTCAGCTCTGGATCTGGGGGCTCAGCCAATCACCCTGGGGTGGGTATGGTCAGCATGACCTCTGGCCAGGGAGCAGCCAATCGGGGATGGGGATCCGGGCCCGGTCCCTCCCCCAACGCCCCTCCTCAGTCAACCTCGGTTGAAGGCGTGGAGGGAAAGTGTGACGGCCCAATGGGAGGAGGTGCTGTCGGCAGGGGTTGGGGCTCCTCCAACACCTCTAACTTTAACTTGAACCTGAACCCCAATGCCAACCCCTCAGCCTGGCCTGTGCTGGGGCACGAGGGGGATGGAGGCGTAGGGGGTGTCAACTCCAACCAACCTTCTCAACCCCCTGCTAACCTCTGCAACCTGCCGTGTGCCCCTCCCCAGGGGAGCGCAACCATGGGGGGCTGTGCCAACGGCAACCTGCCAGTAGGGTGCATTGGCGCCTGGGGAGACCCCTCGGAGGAGAACCCCTCCCCGTCCACGAATGTGTCTTTTTGCTCAGAACCTCTGAACCTTAACACTGATGGACCAAATCACACTAGCAAGCAACAAGAGTCATCCAGCCCCATCCGCAATCTCCCAAGCTGGGGTGGCCCCTCAGGGGGCATAGGCTCCCTGGGACAGCCCCCTCCTGGATCTCCCCAGCAGGTCAACGGGGAGGACGGCAGCTCCGTCTGGGGCAACACTGGAGACTCCAAGTCAGTCCCTTCCTCCAAGGAGCCTTCGGGTTGGGACTCGGGGGCCGGTGGCTGGGGGAGCCGTGGTAGCAGCGGTGGAACCTCCGGAGGCTGGGGAGGCAAAGACAGTGGAGATGGCTGGGGGAAGCAGCGTTCTGGTGAGGGCCAAGGGTGCTGGGATGCCCCAGGATCTCCTCCCAAGCAAGATCATCAGGCCAGCTCTTGGAGTGGCCGAGCCCCCAGCACCGCGGCGGCAAGCGAAGGCAGTAGCGAGGATGTGGACGCAGTGGGACACTCCCGCCGAAGGGACCGATCATCCAGGGACGAGCCTGCCCCACTACTCCCTGCTCCAGACCTGGATCCCAGAGTGTTGTGCAATACGGGCTGGGGCCAGACCCCAGTCCGCCAGCACACCTCCTGGGACATGGAGGAGGCGGCCCGTGCCCAACGCAAGGCTGATGCTGCAGGGACAGATTCCTGGGGAGGCTCTGGCCCCAATACACCCACAGAGCCACCCCAAGGACCCTCCAGCCATGGCCCCTCTCAACGCAGTGGACCTCAGTCTGCCCCCGACTGGGGTGGTTCTATACCTCCAGCCAGCCAACCAGGCTCTGGCTGGGGTGAGCCGCCGAGCAACAAGAAGCCCCCAACTGCTCCTGGAGGCTGGGGGAACCCCCCACAAGGTGGCCCCAGGCCAGGTCCCAACATAGCCAAAGGTCCTGGGAACCAGTCCTGGGGAGCTCCAGAGGAGAAGTCCCCAAGCTGGGATGACCCACATAGCAAGGCCCCCAAGACGCAGGGCTGGAGAGAGGGGCCCAAGCCCACCCAGGGTGGCTGGGGCAACAGCGTTGGAGGTGGGGGCAACGGAGGAGTTGGAGGGGACTGGGGAGAGCTTGGAGAAGGCAAGAAGCATGGCCCTAACACCAACCCTCCATGGGAGGGAGAAGGAGGAGGAGGCTGGAAAGAGAGCAACCGGGGGTGGGGCAAACCTGCTACTGGTGTGGGTGGTAATAATGGAGGAAATGGAGGTGGTGGTGGCAGCTGGGGAGAGCCATCCATGACCCAGCAGCGTCCCAGTGGCCCTGCCCCAGGATGGTGTGGCAAGCCCCAGGAGAGCTCCAACAGCAGTAGTGGAGGTGCAGAAGGAAGCATGGGCTCCTGGGGCGGACCTGGCCCCGCGAAGCCCAATGTACCAGGCTGGGGTGGAAATGGAAGAGGGAGTAAGCAGGAGCACTTAGGAGAGCCTACTGGGTGGGAGGAACCTTCCCCACCTTCCATCCGACGCAAGATGGAAATTGATGATGGAACGTCTGCTTGGGGTGACCCTGGCTCCTACAACAAGACAGTGAACCTCTGGGACAAGAACAACCCTGGGGGAGGAGGAACACCGCAGGGCAGACCCCCAAGCAACACCACTGGAAGCACCCCATCAGGCGCCCCCGGAAACAACAACAACCACCACCCCCACCCACCTCATCACCTTCCCCACCATCCTCACGCATACCATGCCCCCCCGCCACCGCTTCAGAGCCACGGGGGTCACAACCCCCAGGGTCCAGGTGTGAACAGTGGATCCATGGACCCAGCCATGCCTCATCAGACTGGGCATCCACCACACAGTAGACCTCCACTCATGGGTCCAGGTAAGAATACATACTACATGATTGGCTAGTATTGCTACTGAGAAAGTGAAACGTTTCATGATGCTGACACTTTAGGGACAATGTTGAGGATGGTCGGTTGTAGGTATAGTCAGTAGTGCCATATTCTTTACTGTTCTCATGGGGATATTCAATGCCTTGGAAATGTTCTTACATCCTACCCCTTATTGTTTCTTTTGAAAAACTTTATTCCAGATTTGCATTGAATGTTCCTTTGTCGTCATTTGGAATGGTACTAACTGTGAGACCTTCCAAAGACAGGTTTATTCAACACATTAATTGCACTCAGGTGGACTCCATTTAACTATTTATGTGACATATAAAGACATTGGTTGCACCACAGCTCATTAAGGTCATAGCATTTGGGTTGAATATGTATGCAGTCAATTATTTTCTGTTTTGTATTTGTAATATAGAAAATAATTATAGATTTTTTATTTCGCTTTGACATTATGGAGTTTTTTGTGAAGATCAGAGACAAAAAACTATTAATTTTGACTTATATGTTGAAAGGTCCAAGAGGTGAATATGTTTGAGAGCCACGGTACCTCTGTCAAATAAATAATATTGTGCCAGAAAATATATTTTACATAATGTTGGATATGTAAAATTCGGAAGATACACTCTTTATGTACTTGAGAGCCTGTATACAATGTAATCGAGGTACATTTTTCTTTAATGTAAAAAAAAAGGCGATGAGACTTAACTGATGACACCTTTGGCATTAATTACAGAAAAGTCACTCAAGCTCTCAAGTTGGGTTGGCAACATTGGTTAACAAGTCTTGGCACATTATATTAGATTATGATCTAAGCTTTAACTGTGCTGCTTCGGCACATTCACTTTCTTCTTCTTGGTTGACTGTCTCTTACAGACAGATTCATGGTTTCCTTTAGGATTTCCCTGTATTCTGCAAATAATTTTGCCCAGTGGCTTTGCGCCAGTCACACTACCAGGTTGCATTTGGGCCTGGAAGTAACATTTAGGTCTCATCTAACCAGAGAACCTTATGTCAGGTCTTTGCTAAAACCATAGAAATGGAATGATTAGAAATGCCATTCCAATTCAAATCAAAGTAGCAGAATGGTCAGAGCGGCAGCCATTTTTATGTGTACCATTCCATTTAGGGATGCTCATTTCGGGTAATTTTCCTGACCGACAACCGCAACTCCTTATCCGATTATTAACCGTTAACTGATAACATTATAAGATTCAATTAGCTTTAAATAAAAAATTAAACTGACGAGTGTCTGTAACCCGTTAAATATACAAACCATTTTTTTTCAAGAATTTGTTTTAATGTCTAAACAGCATACAGAACAGATCAACAACAGCTGCCGGGTGCACCAGCTTTGCGTATAAATTCACTCGGGTGCACACTAAAAGTCCACACTAAATGATACGATGAAACTAGTTAGTTTCATACTTAAGCTGTGTCGATGTTTGGTTTCACCAAACTACACTGGCGTATAGTCCACACCAACAAAAATGTTGTCGCAGATAATTTGTTGCAGACGTTTTCACTTTCTGTTGTCAATCAAAGGAAAGTAGCCGGTCCTCTCTAAAAATAAAGTGTGTGTTGTCAATCACTGTGTGTTGTTTTTAAGGTAACATTATTTTGTCGGCTATAATGCATCAGGAGCATAATGAATTATAGCCGATAAAATAATATATGCTTCCCAATACGATAGCGTTATACGTTTCTGTACATTAAAAAATGAAAGCGCAATTAATATCACAGTCATCATAAATGTCCAAGGGTTGTCATTTTAAATGAAGAACGTGTTGCAGGCGCAAAACAGGCAGCCGATATATTTCGCTCCTCATTACCTATATCTCCCCACCTTTCAAAACGAAGCGCCAGGCTCTGGTTGCGCGTGTCAACGCGCCACGTGATTTAACAAATTTAGGCTATATATACGTAAAAAATGTAACTTCTAAACCGTTTAACTGATATTATCAATCTGTCAAATGTTTTACTTTTGGTTAACGGTTAAACGGTCAATATGAGCATCCCTAATTCCATTGCAAAGATCTAGCGGCCTACTTCCGCATTAAACCCATTCACGTGTTGTCCCCGTGGCAACTAACAACAATCATCATTTTTTTGTGTACTAATCGAATGACCACGCCAAGCAGTTCAATGGCCTTTCTATTTATTCTATTTCTATGGCTGAAACCTTAAACTGTACATACCATATGGAAATGTCCAAACAGGAAATTCCTAAAGGAAAACCTGTATTTTCAGCAATCGCATTTCTGAGGCCAGTCCTCCTTGTTGGAGCGCAGAGTAACAGTTGACGTGACAGTGTAGCTCATTTGGTAAGATCATCACGTTTGTACTGCCATGGCTCTTGGTTTGACTCCCACAATGGCCAAACTGTATATGAAAAAATGTCTAAATATTTGTGTCACTCTGGATAAGAGTGTCTGCTAAGTTTATTTAATATAATGTAAATTATATTTTTCTCATCCGTGGTAACTCATGTAGAGTTACTGGCTCTCTTGGTGGCTTCTCAACGAACAATTTTCCTTGTTTCTTAGATATTGTTTGATCACCTAACGATGTTTTGGGTGCTATTTCAAAATTTTCCCCAGACATTATTGCTACAGCATTTTGGTCTTCATTGTGGTTGTTTGGATATACTCTCTGGCATGCTATAGGGTCTTTCAGAAATTGGCTGCACAAGTTGTTTTAGCAAAGCGGCAAATCACTTCTGCAGTAAAGACTTATTAGTTCATAAAAATCTATACTCTTCCTATTGTCAACATTGTAATCTTTTTTAATCAATAACATAAATCACATGCGTGACATGTAATCCACTCATGTACAGTACAGTCACCTCCTGATCTAAAGCGCCAGTTATACTTTGAGTAAAGGTCAGAGAACTCAAGGGAAAGAATGAATTAATGGATTATAACCCATGTAATATAGAATATAGAACAGCTGGCTTCATAATGCAGATTCTCCATCTCCTCATTTACACAAGGATCACTTGTTTAGGGCACCTTGCCAATGTTGTTTTATGCTTTGTGTATTTAGTCATAGGAATAGATCAACCTTAGGTTATTAATATCTAACAGGCAGATTTATTTCACTGTGAAAGGCCTGGGTAAGATTACTATCTGTGGTATAATTGGTCGCTTAATATTGTAATGAACTGTGTGATGTTATGGTACTGTACACACAATAACAAGGAAATAGATTTATAGCTTAGCTATTATTCAACACAAAAGCTTGTTAGGTGGTGCACACACACTAAGCTCCAAGCAGGTGATCCGTTTAAGGGTAAAACCTCACCTTCGCCTGCCCTCACGGATTTCCATCTAATTGAATAATTAAATTAGCAGAAGTGCTGCCAGCCCCACCCATTAACTTCTCTGATGTTCACCCTGCTCATATTTCACAACAACAACACGGGTGCCCCGTATGTGTTTGTAACCATGGCAACCCTGCGTGGGCAAATGCGCACATGTGGCTGAGGAAGCCAAGGAATGCTGTTTACTAACCCAGCTTGTGAAAATAGCAATTAGACGCAAAACATTTGAGCTGAGAGGGGGGGCGCCATCTGTCAGCAGATATAAGTGAGGAAGAGTTGCTGGGAAGAGGTGCCAGACACCACCTGCTGGTTCCTGTCAGTTACTGCAGGTTGTCACCATGCAGAATTGTTTTGTTGATGAAAATTGGAGAGGAGAATATACTATTTTTTTGCCCAAACTTCAGTGAATGATGTGTCATACTAGTGACAACCAGCATTTTCCTAGTTATGTTGATTAGCACTTTCAGAGACCTAGAAAGGCCGTTAACACTTGTGCTTGCATAGATGTATTCTGGTCATTCAATCACAGAAATGCTGTAGCTCACCTGTAGAGTGGCAGCAGATCGATTTGATCGTAAATCATGACTATCATTTTTAAAAAATCTGCCTATTCATTCAAAAACAACACTGTAGTTTACTTTTGAACAACTCTGTATAACTGTCGCTTTTGGAGAAGAGACAAGTTAAAAAGTGGCAAAGTGGGGGCATCATGTTTACAGATGCCTTGTTTTTTATATATATATATATATATTAGGGAGTCAAAAGGTAACATGAATTAAAAAAAATCTTGGTCAATATACACCAGGGCATCTAGAAATGCTCTGAAGATGTGTGGGATGAATTTCCAAAGCAAGAAAACAGTTGTGGATCAGTTGATGTCTGTACTGTAACTGAAGTTATCCTGTTCCCATTTATCTTCCAGGCTGGGGGGAGCTGGCCAGTAACCACCCCAAACCAGAGCCCTCGTGGGGGGAGCCTGTTCCCCCTCCGGTCAGTGTGGACAACGGGACTTCGGCCTGGGGGAAGCCCACTGGGAGTCATGGAGGCTGGGGAGCGGGCGACAACAGCCCTGAACCCTACGGACGTGCTAATCCACCCATGGGATCTGCACCTTGCAAACCAGGTGACGAACTCTAGAACTTTCTAATGTCAAGGTTACCCATGTTTTCTGCACGCCACTGAATGTAATTCATAGTGTCTGTTCTACGTTAGTATGAGTCAAGGACACATTCAGGCTAACGCCTACACTGTTTGAACGCACACTGACCTCTGCTGACTGATTCAATATATATATATATATCATATATGATTTACAGTTCACATTTTAGTCATTTTAGCAGACACCCTTATCCAAGTAAACTTACATTCTGTACAGGGACATCTCTGGGGCAACATACACACCATTTATCCCACTGGTGAATCAAGGGTCTGACTCCCTATCTACTGGGCCACCTAAAGACACACAGAACTCTAACCTATTTTACCACTGCAGCCCCAAAATCTATGCAAGATGGCTGGGGTGGCGGAGGCGGTGGTGCAGGGGAGGATATGGGTCTGTCCGGGGGGCAGTGGGACCCTGACGATGGGGACCTGTGGAACAGCCAGGCCTCCCAGGAGAGCAACTCCTCATGCAACTCCTGGGGAAACGGCCCCAAGAAGGGGCCACCCAAGGGGAAGATGAAGGAGGAAGTGTGGGTCATGAACCGCCTCGTCAAGCAGCTCACTGACATGGGCTTTCCAGTAAGTGTAGTTTTCTGCTGTTAGTTATAGGGTGAAACACCACAAGGATGTTTTCAGTATATATATATATATACATGCAATATTAATGGACTAGAACTACTATATGGTATTCAGACTGTTAACATTGAACTCCTTTATGTGTATTTAGAGAGATCCAGCAGAGGAGGCTCTGAAGAGCAACAACATGAACCTGGACCAGGCCATGAGTAAGTCCTAAACTTCAAGTTCTAGTTTATCATTGTTGGAAACGTCCCTGTGTTGCTAACGTCCCTGTGTTGCTAACGTCCCTGTGTTGCTAACGCCCCTGTGTTGCTAACGCCCCTGTGTTGCTAACGCCCCTGTGTTGCCAACGCCCCTGTGTTGCCAACGCCCCTGTGTTGCCAACGCCCCTGTGTTGCCAACGCCCCTGTGTTGCCAACGCCCCTGTGTTGCCAACGCCCCTGTGTTGCCAACGCCCCTGTGTTGCCAACGCCCCTGTGTTGCCAACGCCCCTGCGTTGCCAACGCCCCTGCGTTGCCAACGCCCCCGTATTGGGTACCATCTTAAAGGAGACATTTATGAGTGTTGCTAACATCCCTGTGTTGCTAACATCCCTGTGTTGCTAACATCCCTGTGTTGCTAACATCCCTGTGTTGCTAACATCCCTGTGTTGCTAACAGCCCTGTGTTGCTAACAGCACTGTGTTGCTAACGTCCATGTGTTGCTAATGTCCCTGTGTCAGGTGCCCTGTTGGAGAAGAAGACTGATTTGGACAAGCGGGTGATGGGCGTGTCTGACTACAACAATGGTCTGATCAACAAGAGCCCGATGGGCTGCCGCCCTCCCCTCCTCTCCAAAGACTCCTCTGACCGCTCGTCCTTCCTTGACAAGGTACTGGGACTTAAGGCTGGTATAGAGCCAGAACACATGAATATGTACACAGCAAGAATTATAAGAATGCTACAGTATACAGTCATATCAGAATTATACTGTTTACAGCCAGAACACCTGGTACTGTATACAGTCATATCAGAATTATACTGTTTACAGCCAGAACACCTGGTACTGTATACAGTCATATCAGAATTATACTGTTTACAGCCAGAACACCTGGTACTGTATACAGTCATATCAGAATTATACTGTTTACAGCCAGAACACCTG
>JACXGM010041184.1:0-10124 GCA_016801145.1 Umbra pygmaea
GCACAGGTCTTGCCATAATGGCTTGACATCAGCTATATTCCATCTGCCCAGACAGTTGTTGAGGAAATTTGAATCTAGTATATACTAGAGCTTTTGTGTTAATCAAAATATTCTTAATAACAATTGTTCAAAGCAATCTTCATGAAAACTCACCCTCCTAACTGTCTTACAGGGAATAACCTAGCTCAGACAATTTGACTTGTGAGTTTTTGTGAATAACATGTTATTCAGAATTATTTAATCAACACACCATTGTTCATGTTATTGTGTTCATGAAATGATTCTAAACATCAATTATGCAAAGTGATTCTTGTCAAAACTCCATGCCCAACTGCGTGTTTTAGACTTAATTGTTGTAAATCACAGGTGTCAAACTCAAGTTTGCTATTATATTTGGTAGAGATGACCCGTCATGCATGAACGTTCTGACACCCTTGTTCTAAATAATATGTTCAACGCGATTTTCATGAAAACGCTAATAATAATAACCTTTATTTATATAGCACCTTTCATACAAGGAATGCAGCTCAAAGTGCTTTACTTCAATAAAAGTCAAATAAAATTGAAGAAATTTACATCAATAAAAATATTTACATCAATAATAGACAAATAAATGTAAATAGTTAAATTGAAAGCATAAAAAGCATAGAGCACATTTGCAGGCAGTCAAATAGAAATATGAAATGTAACATATTAGAAAGAGAAAAGGCATAAAAAGCATTTGTGTGCTGACTTAGTTAAATGCTATAGTAAAAAATATATGTTTTTAACAGCTTTTTGAATATATCAATCGATGATGCTTCTTTGATATTTTTTGGTATTGTGTTCCACAGTTTGGGAGCATACTTAAAAAAGGCAGCATCTCCAATTTTTCTGCCATTGTTTTACAACAGGCTTAACTGCCTGTCTCAGGGAGGGGCTTAACTCCTTGGTATTAATTGTTCTAAGTCACCGGTGTCAATTTCAAGTTTGCCTTTAGCCTATACTTTTCTGATTTTAAAATGTATTCAACACCACTTTGTTTGGAAACCAGTCATTAAATACTGTATATCAAAAGAGAGAGAGAGAGAGAGAGGGAGAGAGGGAAAGAAACAGAGAAGGATTGTAAAAGATTGATCAGTGATTGATAAAAGTAGCAGTTTATAAACTGACATGAGAAAGGATGATCCGATGATAGTGTAAATTCCCACTGATTCTTGCATACTCTCTACATGGCTTTAGTAGTTTTAAGGGGTAGGATTTGGTATACATATTCAGGGGAGTGCAAGGACAGGTGGTATTTGTGATGTTGTGGTGGGCCGGTCTGGGCCAAAATGCCAGGGCCGATTTTTGGTCCCAGTCCACCCCTGTGTGTGGGAAGGAGCAGATAAAAATGTGAAAGGATCGAGATAGATCGAACAGTATTTTAATGACAACACATTTCCAAAAACAGTATCAACGTTGGGCAAAAAGGAATTAAACACACTAACATAGATCTTACACAAACAATGGCTGACAGCAAAAACCAACACTAACAGAAACTAAATACACGTAATGATGAATAGATTGGAAGCAGCTGTGGCTGATTGAGAGTGATCAATTGGTGGAAATAAAAGACCAGAGTGTATGACCAAGACAAGATACAAGACCAAGACCAAGACTTTTAGGTGCCGAGACCAAGCCGAGACCAAGACCGAGGGAGGGCGAGACCGAGTCAAGACCAAGACCAGCGCCCCACACTACCTGGCTCAACATTTAAAATGCAGAAAAACTGTATTGTAATGAATACAGTAATTATATGTGAAATGTTGATGTTTAGGAACAACTATTGTAAGTAAGAGTCTTTTAAAGCTTTTATGTGTAATCAAATCTAATACAAAGAGGTCAAAAAGTCAGTGGCCTAATTGCATGTGATTTATACAAGTACAAAATTGATTTAATTGGGAGCAGTTCCATCAAAAAGTAAACACAATATAAATCAATGGTATTTTTGCCATCTCATTTTTCAAATAGGTAAACAAGGAAGTTAAATAATTGACATTGTATGAGACAGAGAGTGTGTGCTGGTAAAATGTAATATATTTGATCTGCAACTGTAAATTGGAACTTAAAAATTAGCTCTCTGAACGTAACGTGCCATGTGCCATACAATAACCAATTTAATTTAGTCATTTCTCATATATGTTGAGGCGCATTACTTAGTATCCATTCACTGCTCATATCTCTAGGTTAGCTCTCTCACCCAAATGAGGGAGCATCACCTCGGCACGTAGCTTTAATGTCGGGAGCTGTATGCAGCTGACATTAGCTAAGGTCGATGTAACTTAACATTAGCTACACACGCGCAGCAGTTTGTCTACATTACTCATTGATCAAATAAGACTATGGTGGGACAAAAATTCGCTTTGGAGCAGGAGCATCGATAAGAGGACTCGTTAACGTCGAGGGTATACAATATCGATGGATCATAAAATGTAGAACCAAGAGCCGTATATAAAGTTGGCTTATATGGCTCTGTTAGAACCGGTTCTCTAGTGGAACCGGTTTTCAATCCCCATCTGAGGCAGGTTGCTAACGTTAGTTAGCCAGCTTTGCTAAACATCACTCTTACACATAGCTTCCCTATCTTTGTGCTTCCTTTCTAAGTGACGATAAAAGTTTGAAGTAGTCCCCACCGTCTCTGAAATTGAAGCACTGCAGTATTTATAAGAAGCTGTATGCTTTCTTCTGGATGTTGTTTTAAAAATATATTTTTATGATATTTGTAGCCGAATTGTATTACTGAAGATTTTGCACATCTTCTCCCGCTCCCAGCCAAATAAAAATAAAAAACCAAGACCGGTCTCGACAACTACAACACTGCCGTCAGTTGATTTATAGTCTGGGAAAACAGAACCTGACACAAAAAGGAGGTGCACCAGGAGGGGGCGGCTGTGACAATATCAATAAGTATTTCAACCAATGTCTCAGACACAAAAAAATTTAATATACAGTTTACAGCTTTGTGTTTAAAAACATAGTTTGAAATGAATATACTGTGATGTGTCTTTGGCATAACCAACCATTGTCATCCATTTTTATGGACTCATACATGGAGGAGAAAATTGGGTTGAATAATGTTTTTCTTAGAACAGACAAATGGTTGCATGGTGCGTGTGTGCCCATAATAGGTATGTGTCTTCCTGTACATTCTGGGAAATATGAATGAACAGGCTCAATTTATCACCCAATGAAAGCAGAAGAAATAGACATTTATGGTTACATACTAGAGCGTGCTTTACTACCCGTACAACTTTTTCGCCTACTGTAATCATTTTTCTAAGGAGAGAAAAAGGCTTGACATGCATTTTGTAGTAGCTAATCATTTTTATTGGTAACATTTTATGATCCAGGGTGCTGTGGTGAAACATTTGTCAATTCTAACCAGCCTTTGCAAGAATACACTGCCTTTGTTATAGAGAGAGCGATCCTCTGTGTAAGATCTGAAAAGACAATGGAGGGATGCAAGTGAAAAGAGAAAAATACAGACAGGCAGACATTCAAATATATTTCCAGGTTGTTTGTTTATCTTTTCATTTGTTATTTATTATATTATTCTGATTTTACACTTGCTTTGGCAATGTAAACAAATGATTCCCATGCTAATAAATTGAAATTGAATTTAGAGAGACAGAGAGCATTGTAGACAGAGAGAGAAATACAGAGACTCAGAGCGGGAGAGTCAGACAGACGAAGGTAGAGAGTCCGTGAGAGACAACATCTTTGTTTCCACATCCTTTGGTCTGTGCTCTGATTGGCTGTGGGTTAGTGACCCGTGGAGAAGCTCCCTGGCCCCTGTATCGGTTTTCTGCAGGCTTGGCTTTATACATCCCCACTGTGTATTACAGAAGGCCCCATAACAAGCACCCAAGGACACAGAGCACACTGTTCTTATTCTCCCACACAAACGGCCAGTTGCAAGGATGGTGGGGAGGTGTAATTATTAGAGGTACATGCATATCAACTTTATTTATTTCTCTCTTCACAACATTCTACTTTGCTTCTCCATGGCCCCCAAAATATTGGGCATTCACAGAAGAGTCTAATCCCCTGGGCTATGAGGGGGGTTTCTTCTGTTATAAATTGACAGTTATTCGCCTATTAAATGGCAAAAAGGAGCTAGGTTTTCTGGCACGATTTGTTGTGAGCTTCTGTCTTGTTTGTTTTCTCAATCCCCGAAATTAGGGGATCAGGATTGTTCTCCTCTGGGGACATGCCACCTTACTCATACATGGGGGTGGTTCATTAATGCAAAATCTGCATTAGTTGCACAATTCCGAAGTGAGATTAGAATGCAGATGTTGCAAAGACCTCGTTAGAGAAGGGATAAAAACATCTGAAAACCTATTTGCGTCTGGAGGATAGTCTTTTTGCTTGGCTTGTATTATTGCATTGTCGTTCAAATGACTCACTCAGCTCCTAAAATGTTTTCACCAATTTCATAGTTGTATTTATCAGGCAGAAAGTGCAGAGTTAAGCTCAACATTTAAACTTTTTTATTTGCCACATTCTCATGGAGAACGAGGTACAATTCAATGCTTAGGTGTTCTTTCAAAGTTCCAGTCTAAGTTTAAGCCATGAGTGTGTGCTGCTAGATGATGAGTGAGAGGCATTGGTACAAGGGATTTTGAGTTATAATCATTCTCCAGCGACTCAATCCAGAAGCATTGCATGTCTGCAAAGTAACTGAGGTCATCGGATGACTTTGCCCCCAAACGTTGTTGTAAAAGCAGAATGGCCTGGCAGGGAAAGGCTTGACATGGCGTTCAACTCTCCCAAATCTACCTCTAAACTATGGTTGGTGTTAATTTTTTTAGGTTTATTTTATTGGACAGGAGATAGCAGTAGCCTGGGAGACAGGTTGGGGAGACAGAGAGGAAAATCACAGACAGTCGGCCAAGACACATTTTGAACCCCCGTCACCAGGGTAATGTGTGGACCGGAGTCAGGATCTTAGACCGCTACACCAACTCCGGCACAACATACAATTAAATTTGACAAAATTGGGGAAGAGAGAAAGACACTTGCGTGTTTACTTCATGACTATCAAAAGTAAATGGGTAAATAAAGAAACAAGTTAACATTTTGTCTAAGAAGATACATACATACATATCTTTCTTTCCGACCCTTAGACAGTGAGTGTTTACTAGCCACTTGTCCTAGAGGTCATATGCACACCAGGTATGTATGCCTTTTTAACTTACCATCATTTATTAAACCTCTATAACCTATGTATCTCCAAAATGTATGTGTTCTCTTCAGGCAAACTGAAATGTCCTTTGTAAATGACATATTTATTCAGCAAGGCGAAACTGAGAATCTTTGTATCATTTAAGTTCAATATAGTTCTGCCAATGAGTAGTTCATAAGCCCGGTTGGCTGACCATCCTTGAAGTGTGTCACTCGTAGGAGTGAACTTAAGGGTACTTGAAGTGTGTCACTCGTAAGAGTGAACTTAAGGGTACTTGAAGTGTGTCACTCGTAGGAGTGAACTTAAGGGTACTTGAAGTGTGTCACTCGTAGGAGTGAACTTAAGGGTACTTGAAGTGTGTCACTCGTAAGAGTGAACTTAAGGGTATTTGTCATGGAGACGTTAACAGATTCTATTTCAGAGCAACTGTATCCTCTCTCTGTGGTCATTAGGCCACATCGGGTAGTGTGGACTATCTTTGACCAGTTATTCACAGCAGGGAAATTATCCTATAGCAACAGGATTCACATAATCCATTATGTGGATTATAACTAATGAACATATTTAATTAGAATTAATGAGTTTGAAACAGTTTTTGTTGGGACAAGGCCAAAAAAAGATGATTAACTGTTTGGCAGTTTTTTTGCATTTCTTGTAAATTTATCGAGGGATTATTGCCTTGTGGTGTAATAGTTGTATCAATGCCAGTCACAGGAACATCAGTCTGAGGCCTGGTCGGGGGGATGTCATCTTTTTTCAGAGGCATAGTTCTGACATTGTAAAAATTATAATATATAAATACAAATGATAATTTTCTTAATGCTTTTTTAATTTTAGTAATAGTGTCTTATCTCACAGTATGTTCAACTATTCCTTTGTAGGCTGTCTTTATCATCTCAAAATGCCCAAATCAACAGTACCAACAGCTTTCCAGTCATATTATCCAAAGCTATTCTGCAGTGTAGCCAGTAGCTGGTCCCTGGATGAGAGTGTATTTTAAATATGGCAGAACATTTTAGAACTGCTCATCCTGCTAAGAAATTTGTGTAAAACGTTAGATTAGAAACAGTGACGTATTGTAGGCTACTCTAGACTATCAATATTCAGTATGTAGGTCTCTAGTAAAATCAGACGAACAACCAATAGTTTGCTTAATTGAATACTGTAGTCAGCAAGGTAAAACAATAATCAGACATTCTATTCTTCAGGTATTATTAGACAGAGACAGTGGAGAAGAATAGAGCATTATTTCAGAGTTATTTTGCCAAAAGTAGTATTCAAACCCATACCGATTTAGTTTAAGCGCACCAGAGGCAGAAACCAAGACTGCTGAACAACACCAGGCCACACACAGTGTCTACAGGAAGTCATCATACCATGTCTAAATCCTTACCTTTTGTCACATTACTCCCTGCAAATTAAAATAAATTAAATCAAATTTTTGACAGCTGTATTTACACATTATAACCATCGACATTAAAGTGAAAAGGATAACAATTATTAAAATTTAATTTGTGAAATGTCTAGTTTGGATAAGTGATCAGCCCCATAGAGTAACCATTATAAACTTCCTCAGGTACAACAATTCTGCAAAGAAGAATGGGCAAATATTTCCAATATAGGTGTGCAAAGCTAATAGAGATATATCCAAACAGACTTACAGTATGAATGTTAAACAGCAAAAGGTGGCTCTACAAAGTGTTAAATCATGGGACTGATCATTTTTCAAACTCTTTTATTCTAGTTTAAAAATATATATATTTTTATTGAATGTTGAAAGGCAGAATGTGCAAATAAAGCTGGAACAAAAATATATATTTTAAATGGGTTTTGGTTTCAGGTTGTAAGACAAAAAAGTTATTATTTCAAATGTTGATTTTCTATTGGCACTGTACAGTATGTGCTTAACATTTTTTAGACCACCACTGCACTTTGGTACAAGTTGGCAGTCACCATTGTTAGCCTGAAATGAATTCATGACATTTCATGTGGAAACCACAGTCTTTAGAAGGATTTTGAAGCAAGAAACTGTCTCTGTGCCATCAGAGCAGCCTAGTCAAATTAAAACACTACACCAATAGCGAAACACTTTGCTATAGTAAACTAGATTTCTTATTGGACACGTCCCGGTAGTTTCATCATGATCCATTTTGGACTTTAAACAGCCAACACGAACCTCCTATGACCCGAGTGAGCTTGGAGAGCTTCTGTCCAATGCCTGGTTAACCATCTTACCTACTGCCTTTTCCTCACGGTGATAGATGGTGAGATTGGTTGAGAGAGGATGGATTGTGTGCTTTGGGCTGCCCAGGTTAGAAGAGTGTTTGCGAAGCAGAAAGGCTAGTATTAGTAGGAGTCGAGGGAGCAGCTAAATTGAATGAGCCGTCTGTGTTATTAGAGGCGCTCCATACCTTTCTGTCTCGCTCATCATACTCCCTTTCCAGTCTAATTCAGAATGACTAGAGTAGCCGGGTTCTTTTAAAACACGAGTGCGTGTGAAAGTCTGACGATGAGCGTCCTTCTCTAAATCGGTCAGACTACATTATCCAAATTTTGGAGACAGATATGACTTAAACATGGTTCTGATTATTCTGGTTTGATTACAATATTTGGCTATTATTCATGCTTTTTGGAGTGGCAATAATATCTTTAACATCAAAGCTCTATTATTAGCTTGCTTAGTTTAGAACTGCCGCAAGGGTTGAAAAATACAGAAAAAGTACATATGTTAGTTAATGCTGTAATTAAATATTGAATGATGACAGTGAATTGATTGGGGGCTAAATAAGATCATTTCTAAGTGAACAGAAAGCAAACACTAGTCCCAATAGGTATATTCCATGGTATAGGGGCTGCTACTGTAGTTTGGATTAGAGTGAGTTTAAATGTGAGATTTAAATAATCCCAAGGGATCTTCAGCAATGGATGAAAGACTGGAATATTCTCAAACGGGTGTTGAGCCCTAAGGTGGATTGAGTATGATTACACAATGGATGTGTATCTTTATCGACACTACCACTCACCTTAAACAGATAAAATGGAACCAATTTATCCCTGATGAAGACAAACCGTCTGAAAAGCATGTTTACAAAGTGATATTCAACGTTAAATCATCACATAATGTACTGTATGAAGCCAACTTTTAATTTCCCTTACTGTTTCTACCACAAGAACAGATATTTTAAAAATAAATGTTCTAAATGTTCTAAAATAGAATTAAACTACCTAACTTTTTGTCTACTGTATGTCAAATTAAAGGCATATTAATTACAGTTAATTTATAAACTGGAAAAAAACTATTCCAGCGCTCCAATACTCTCATATGAAATCCAGAGGGCCAAACACTTTCTTCTCAGGCATGTTTTTTTCCATCCTATTTTTGTAAACATCGCTCTCTTTGAGCGTAGTTACTTTGAACGCATTCTAACTCCCCATTCATTGCCCTTAGAAACATGCCTCTGTTCATTAAAACCTTATTGATGAAGGTGCTACATGGGGAAACTCAATTTGATAAACAATGTCTCGACAGAGTGCCTAAAGAAATGCAGCTGCTGTAAAACGTCCCCATTATGGCTCACTCTACTAGCATTCATGATGAAAAGCCCTTGTTTTACACTTCTGCCTTTCTGGAGCAGCTGGGGTGCAGGTCGTTGCATCAGCTTCAACTGATATTGGGAACTATTGTCTGCTGTTAAAAATGTATCAATAATGCAGCAATTTGTTAGTCATAATTCAGTACAGAAGATGTGTTTCGACTTCATTTCTTGTCTGTTTAATCTATACAGAAAGTGTGATGTTTGTTTTTGACTATTTTAATGGAGAGTCATTTGTTAGATTACCATTTTTAGGTTACATGGTTGGAACCCTTGTAGAATGGACATCATTTGTTTCAACAAAATGAAACTCTGTCACAATTTGTATTACAAAATGCCACTGACAAAAGCTCCCATCTCGTATAATGGAATAATAACCTTTTCTGGGTATTTTTCTTTTTTATTACATATGCAATTAATTAGCTGCCAATGGTGTTTAGTCCTTGGCTTGTGCAATTTTACACATTTTATTGAAACCTGAAGGCAAGCTTTTCATTAGTTAAAAGAAAAAATAAATTCATGGATAATACAACAAGAATAATTTCTTTCTACAGAATATTAAAAAGAATGGAAGCCTTGAGCAAGCACATTGCGTCTGCAACTTCAACACTCACTGTCAAGGCAGAGCAGTCTAGCTCAATCGATCCACATACAAAGCAGCTCAAGAACACTTAAGGTCTGTGTCCAATCAAAATGCAAAACAATGCAACCCCCCCAGTTATTTTGGGGAGTCTCCTCTTCGCAATTAATCCATGCATCTCTATGAGTACATTTAATTAGGCCGTCTCGTCTTGCTTTTTCAATCCATGGCTTCTGGCTAACATAAAGCCTAATGCGCTGGAAAATCATTATTTAGCAGGAATGAAATAATGATGTGAGTTCATGGCTTAATCGTGTTGACATATGCAACCCTTCCCTTCTCTCGTCCCGTCCTACAGGCAGCTGTTCATTTGAGGAGCACTACAGCAGCTGTGGCTACAGCGTGGCCCTGGGGACCAATGGCTTTGCCTGGGAGCAAGTCAACACCTGGGAAAGGCCCACAATGGATGCCGCTGTTCCCACAGGTAAGCTACACCGTGTCGTTTTGGTTGTGTGTGTGAATCTACGGTGCACTGTATCATCCACATTGCTTACATCAGCTCACCTGCTCCAACCTCTTTCATTGACTATCTCTCTCTACATTTGTGTCTCTCCCCCTTTCTTTCTTAATTTCTTTCTTTCTAACCTTCTGTCTCACTTTCTCTATACCACACTTTCGCTCTACATCGCTTTCCGACTTGCCCTCCATTTCTCTCTCTCTACTTCTAGCCTCCCTTTTCTCT
>JACXGM010041185.1:0-10123 GCA_016801145.1 Umbra pygmaea
GCGCCTCCCTAGGGAGGTGTTTCAGGCACGTCCAGCTGGGAGGAGGCCTCGGGGAAGACCCAGGACTAGGTGGCGAGATTATATCTCCAACCTGGCCTGGGAACGCCTCGGGATCCCCCAGTCGGAGCTGGTTAATGTTGCTCGGGAAAAGGACGTTTGGGGTCCCCTGCTGGAGCTGCTGCCCCCGCGACCCGATCTCTGATAAGCGGATGAAGATGGATGGATGGATGACTGATAGAAACATTGCAGAAAGACTAGCTATACCTTGGACTAAAAAACAATGGACTAACTGAGGCTTGTGTAAGCCTCGTAGCACAATCAGTATAATGGTGATGCTTATTTTCACAACAGAAAACATGCCTATAATGATTTTTTTATCTTGAAAGTGTTCCAATTCACCTGATGATGTAATACACAATATTGCCTGCAACCTCTGGATTTCTGTATTGTGGTGTGCCCGTTTAATAATAATTTTATAGATTTCAAGAGAACACAGTGCCCTGTTTAAGGCATCTAAATAGTAATGCATGACACAAGACAATGTCTCCTCTTTAATTAGGTTAAATTAGGTCGTTAGTTTGGTGATGACATTGTGCCTACTTGTTTTGCCTCTCCCCTGGTACATTCCACCCAGGTTTTACTGTAGCTTTAAATAAGAATGAGTTCCTATAGAACTTAGCTCTTTTTAAATAATCTAAATAATTAATATAATTGGACAGGACTTCATGCTTGAGGTGAGATAATGACCCCAAACATACTGCTAAAACAACTAGAGTGTTTCAGGAGTTCTTAACTGGCCAAGTCAATCACCAGACTTGAATGGAATTGAGCCTGCTGAAGATGAGGCTGATAGCAGAAAGGCTCCAAAACAAGCAGGAACTGAAGATGCTCTGCCAGGCCTGTACTGTAGTCATCACAAGGGAAGAGACCCAGCATCTTGTGATGTCTTTGGACCACAGATTTCAGCCAGTCATTCATTGCAAAAGAATGCAACTATGTACGAAATATGAGATCTTTTAACATTTAAACTTTAAAACCAAGCTGGATCTGCGCAAAAGAAGTCCATCTTGAAATACAGTGAACCCTCGCTATGTCGCGGTTCACCTTTCACGGTCTCGCTGCTTCACGGATTTGCAGGATGCAGCGGCTCAGTCAGAAGAGCAGTGAAATACACGTGAGTCACTATTTGTCCTACTGTACTTTGTTTTTTTCTCATACTCACTTCTCTCCCGTTCCAATCAAATGACTTGGGTTGCGGTGGGGCGGTGCTAATCTCAGCAATTTGAATCCTTCAGTTCGTATTGATGATTAAAATTATTATTTACAGTACAGTAGTTATCTGTAAAAAAAAACGTTTATACAGTACTTTTATTTGTTAAACAAATGCTTGGGCCGGTAAAAAGGTTTTGTTCTTTGGTTTCAATGGAGTATTTCTTGTATAATAATTGTAAAAAAATAAAGGTTACAACTTCAAGGATTTCGCCTATCGCGGGTTCTTTTTGGAACGTAACCCCGGCGAAAAACGAGGGTTCACTGTATTAATTCAAATATTTCGAACTGCACTAAAAGAATGCTTCCCATTTCTGAGGCTTTGCCCAACATTATTAATTAGTATTCACTAGCCAAATTTTGAATAAAATCCACCAAGCCCGCTTTTACTATAATAATACCACCCCTCACATTCTGGAAAGGAGGGAACTTCATTCAGGAGTCCTCCCTTGGCTGACGGAGAAGCACCTTCTTTAATATGCTTTTAAGTCAAGATCGTGATTTTTTAAATGAGTTTAGAAACTATTTTGGATTGAACAATCGATATCAGAATATGACATTTGCAAGATAAACATCAATATAAACACCAATGTGTTTCACTATAGCTAATTAACTCAAAAACATAGTGTACCAAAATCTGTTGCTAGGTTTAATTAGGCAGGATGTACCCCATCCATATGCTATTACACACAGCACATGTGAGCCTTGAACACCTTCCATTCAAAGTTTGCCTTGTTGGAGAGTCTATGGGAGGGACTTGGCTAAGTAACATTTTGTCATTTAATTCAGAAATATACAGGGCAAGATAAAACAAGTATCTCACAGCATTTCACAATAAAAATGTCTTGTTTTGCTTTTCCTTTTCATTGTATTTGAAATGGAAGCTATAGTTTCATGGATTTATGGTTGTTCATATAATGGGAGGTTGATAAAATATGTAACCAGTTATGTTTATTGATCCTTGTTGCTCTTGTTATTTCTACATTCTTTCTTGTTCTTGTTGGGTTAGGTAATAGTCAAAATATTATTTTTTTACGTTAAGGCTATGGCCTATAGCAAATAGGTAAATATGGGAATATACCTTTTGGAATGTTTCCCTGCTTGTAGCTTACCGAAATTCAAATATAGAAACATTCAGGCATTTTGATGCTGTCGACATCAATGATTGCTGTGAAAATTTATTAATAGGCTTTTATTAGGTCCTAATGGCTGGACCTAGTTTTGTGTACGGTATATTTGTGTGTGTGTTTGTTTTGTATATCAGTGTGTCAGGGCAGGGTGTTTGTGTGTTTGTGAGAAGAGAGCCTGTTACAGGGGTGGTAAACATGTCTTTTAGCGTTCCATCCCAGGCTAACTGTCGTTTTTTTATTTTTTTATTTTGACATTCCGTTCCGTGAGCTGCAGTGACTGATGGAACATTCTCCTGATCTTGTTTTACTGGAATGGCCGGCTGGAGTTTCCAAATCACAGCCCCGTGGCCAAGGCAGTCTGTTTGGCCTGAACTGGTCGTAAAGCCCTCCGATAGCTACACAACACACACAGGGCCCCCGGCATCACACCCAATCCCCCCTTTAGTCACCCCTCAGACTCTAACCCGTAACTCTTGTGTTTTGGCCCTTCTGCCACACCTCTTCATTTCCTCTGCTTTCTCAGGCCTCCCACCCCACACAGGCACCGGGGGAGGGGAAATGAGAGATGTTATCAACTTCCCGAAACAGTTCCATGTGGAGCTTGTTGGCTGTGGAAATAGACAGAGAAAATGCCCCAGTTTGACTATTTCTTTCTCTGTTCAGAAATACAGAGGTTGAGCCTTTCTGTCTCTTGAGCATAGCAATGTGACTTAAGTCAGTTAGTATTTACAGTCAAATAAAACCTATTGCAGAATGGTTTCACCCTGGTTTTCTGGGTCCTCCTACTTTTGGCATGAATGTTACACTGTAAACATTTAAGCAACCCACAAAATAACTATTTATCAGCATCCCCCCACCTACTAGAAGGGGGCGATGTTTAAATTTGGTTGAGAGTTCCCCTTTAATTTAAGAGCAATGTCTAAAATGTACTGGTCATCCTGTTCTTATCCCAAATATTGTTGTATGTGTTCTTGCTTTATTACCCAACAATCAAGCTTCACCTAAATGACTGTTGTGCTTGTATCCAAGGTGTGGTCGCTCTGCTGTCTACCGCACCCGTGAGATGGCCGCCCGGGCCCTCGTCCCGTTCGTCATGGTAACCCAGGTCCCCTCCACCATCCAGACCCTACTAGATGAACTGCCTCTGGAACCGGCACCTAAATGCCAGCAGAACCACATCCACGGAACCTTGCTCCAGGTTTAAAACCCAGTCTCATTAACTGACCCAGTGAATACAGATATCATAGTCAACATGTGTGCACACATGCACAAAGATGTGCAGATGTCCTGTGAGCAGTGCACGTCCAATTATCCCATTATCACAGTAATTGCATTTTTAGTACTGTCAACAGTGTGACCACACTAAATGAGACTGTGACACCACAACAATCACACATAGTCGTCATGGCAGCACTGAGGATGGAGCTGTCCCTGAAGGACTTCCCACGCTTTTCATAACATGTACACTTTAGTTGAAGGGAGAAGATGGTTGGAAAGATGAGGGGGTGATGGGCAAAGAACCGCACGTTAACCCCATGCCAACTCTGGTGAGTACCGGGGTCAGTGGTTCGACCACACAGGCCACAGAACAGCTTTGTTTAGGATTTTTCCTTGTGTGATCTGACATTTGTGACTTGATAGTGGTTTCTGGCCTTTAATAAGGGCTAGGTTACCGGGAGGTCTTTGTGGTAGAGTTAGGCAGAGAGACAGGAATGGAAGTGGAGATGGGGGGGTAAAAGAAAACAGATTGAGGGGTTGACTGGGAGCTGGGACGGTGGTCTGGGAGCTGGGACGGTGGTCTGGGAGCTGGGACGGTGGTCTGGGAGCTGGGACGGTGGTCTGGGATGAAAGAACAATAAGCATTTGTGTCACATTTAATTGATCGCTTTTCTAAGGATAAGTAGCTGGCGATATGGAAAACATGACATTTGAAATGCCTTTGCCAATCTAGGCGATTGAAAATTTGTCAAACTAGTAGTAGTTGGAAGGTAAAAGATCAGTATTTTGTTTAGTTAATATCCTTATATTTATCGTTATCTCATCAGTCATGGATGATTTGTCTATCACCCCATATGGACTATGGCCTATGCGAGGCTTTAGTGAATCTGTTTTGTTTTTCCTGTCATGGCCTGCAGATGTGGAGCATGCACAGATGTCAGTCTCTGTTTATTTCCTCATTCTATTGTTTTTTTCCTCTTCATTTTCTTTACTTTCTCCTGGCGGATGAGAGAAGGGAGGTGGTAGTCTCTGGCCACTGAGCGGTAGGGGGGGACGACAGACAGTGAGAGTAAAATGTGTCACATCAAAGCCTGCAGCCAGTGCTTCCTCTTAAACATTTAATTTCCTTGTCCTCACTTTCTTCAGCTGCGTCTACCTTTATTACATTTGACCTCTTCACAGGCGCTTCATTCAATGCATTTAACCAGCTGAGTCATGCTGTATTGTGGACAACACTTCTAGTGTTTGGTCGATTCCTGTTATTCAAATTGAATACTTAAAACTTTAGCTTGTTCAGTTAATAAGTACTGGGTGGAGTGAAACCAGTATTGAATCAGCCGATGGCCAATATACGATTTTTGGTGCTGATAAATATTTTAGGAATTCTTGTTTGCCAATAGAGCTGCTGAGATTCACAATATTAGTATTAATTGGGCTTAATTTATTCTTTAATAAGACTGAATACTTCAAATGTTAATTATCAAATAGGTTTGAAACAAAACAAAAAGAAGTTATTGAGAAAATCGTGAGCAATTACTGTAAAATTAAGACTTAATCAAGCCTGTGTTTTGCCACATCCCTGTATAACTAGTGGCTATTGATCGACCACCTCTATTCTGTAGTAAGGTAACCACTGATGTCATGGAGAGAATATCCAACCCTCCTGTGGCACTTAGGCTGTCACACTACTAGTACACACACTGCTAGCACACACACTGCTAGTACACTAGCACACACACTGCTAGTACACTAGCACACACACTGCTAGTACACTAGCACACACACTGCTAGTACACTAGCACACACACTGCTAGTACACTAGCACACACACTGATAGCACACACACTGCTAGCACACACACTGCTAGTACACTAGTACACGCACTGCTAGCACACACTGCTAGTACACTAGTAAACACACTGCTAGCACACACACTGCTAGTACACTAGCACACTCACTGCTAGCACACACACTGCTAGTACACTAGTAAACACACTGCTATCACACTTACTGCTAGCACACTAGTACACTTACTGCTAGCACACTTACTGCTAGCACACTTGCTGCAAGCACACTTACTGCAAGCACACTTACTGCAAGCACACTTACTGCAAGCACACTTACTGCAAGCACACTTACTGCAAGCACACTTACTGCAAGCACACTTACTGCAAGCACACACACTGCAAGCACACACACTGCAAGCACACACACTGCTAGCACACACACTGCTAGCACACACACTGCTAGCACACACACTGCTAGCACACACACTGCTAGCACACACACTGCTAGCACACTAGCATACACACTGCTAGCACACTAGCTCACACACTGCTAGCACACTAGCACACACACTGCTAGCACACTAGCACACACAATGCTAGCACAAATTTTTCTGTCCAAGCCCGGCCCGCATCCGACAGGGCAGTAACTGAATCCGACCAGAGACCAACAAGCGTTAAGATATTTATGTCCGAGCCTGACCAGAGCCCGACATGGTTAAAATCTCTATTTTTTCTCATACTAATGAATGACACATAGGCCTACGGTTGTTTGTGTGGAAATCCCGCTTTTTTTAAGCAACTGTAGAAAGGAATTCGGAAATGTCAGATGAGCGCATCAACGCACACAGGGCAACAAGCGCACGTTAACACAGGAGGCCCAATCATATAGCCTATTGAAATTAAATTAACATAGGCATACCAAAAATGGCCCAAGCTAGCAGAACAAAATAAAATATAGTTGCAAGCAACGATGGGACGGGGTACTCAGATATGGGAAGTATAGGAAAATAGGCTTCCAATGGTACCAAACATTACTTTCTAGCATGTACGGTTGAGGAAATATGACATTGTTAAATCATCGTGAGTCATTGAACCATTGGGTCGGCCATTTTGTCTGCCATTTTGTATTGTATTTCTTATTGCTTATCACCCTTTAGGGATGCGGGTATAAGGAATCTCTATACCGACAGCCAGGTCAATCAGACCTATTGTTGATTTTAAGATGATTTTTATAGGTTTTGACAAATTTTCAATGTACAGAAAAATCCAAGATGGCGGACTTCATGGGGTCTTGGGACTATTTTGTTCATCGTGAGAAATAAGGCAGGTACACAAAGTTTCTGTAATGTAGGTGAAATGGTTTGGAAATGGCAGCATGTTGAAATTCTAAAATAAATAAAAAACATACCCGGATTTGAGACTTGATATCACCGGCTGTGATGAACCCACATGGACCGTTCACCCAACATTCTTTGCAGCAGAACTCCCTCTTTCCCATGTTATCATTCATTACTTTCTATCATGTATGGTTCAGGAAATATGACACTATAATGTCATTATTTATCACTAAAACATGTGTCGGCCATTTTGTCTGCCATTTCGTATTGTATATCTTAGTCCATATCACCATTAAGGAAGGCATATATGAGACACCTGTATGCCAAAGCGCAAGTCAATCAGACATTTTGTTGATTTTAAGATGATATTTATAGTTGTGGTCAAATGGTCATTTATGGGTAAAAGTGACCAAACTTTGAGAGTCAATATCACAGGCTGTGATGAACCCACATGGACAACCCACACCTTATTCTTTGCAGTGGAACTCCCTCTTTTGATTGTTACCAACCATTACTTTATATCATGTATGGGTCAGTAGATATGACATTGTGAGTTCATCATGTATCAGTGAACCATTAGGTCGGCCATTTTGCATCATATTTCTGATTGCTTATCACCCTATAGGGATGCCAGTAAAGAAATATGTATACCGAAAGCCAGGTCAATCTGACTTATTGTTGATTTTAAGATGATTTTTATAGGTTTTGGCAAATTTTCACTGTACAGAAAAATCCAAGATGGCGGACTTTATGGGTTCTTGAGGCTTTTTTGATCATCATGAGGAATAAGGCAGGTGCACAAAATTTCAGCATTGTAGGTCAAACAGGGTGGAAATGGCGGCATGTTAAAAATAATAAATTAAATTGTGTACTGTAGCGCCCCTGGTGGAGGAATTGGGGTGGGCTTCAGCATGGTAGGTACTCAGGGGCTATAGTTTCAGGGTGGAAAATTATAGCATTTTCTACCAGGGAGTTTTTTAGTTATTCAGCAGTTGACAGGAAAAGCATAATAATAATACTAACGATTACAATAGGGTTACTCCTGACGGAGTACCCCTAATAATATTCACATAAGAGTTTTCTTAATGAAATTCAAATCAACACGACTGTCCCGAGTGAAGTAACATTAACGTAACAAAATGCAGCGTGTTCAAATGAAAATCACTCCATTTTCCCCTAAAACCGAATAGGCTACTAAACTGCAATAAGGGATCTATTTACATAATCCATCCATCAAAATTTAGGCTAATCCACGTTCTTAGGCAGAAAAATTATTCCATCAGCGCACACGGGGCAAAAAGCACCCGTTAACACAAGCGTGTACAAGAGGCACAGTCATATTGCCAATTGAAATTGACATAGACCTACTATTCGTTTTTCACGCAAATACTCGTTATTTCACAAAAGTATAGTGGGACAAATCCTCACGCTACCTTGACCCTGTTCTCCCTGAGTGAGCGAGCGAGCTGCCTGATGAGAGAGAGAGTAAAATAATTAGAACTCCTTCAAGCGATTTAGGTACAACATAGATAA
The DNA here is from genome assembly GCA_016801145.1 of Umbra pygmaea. Taxonomy (NCBI): domain Eukaryota; kingdom Metazoa; phylum Chordata; class Actinopteri; order Esociformes; family Umbridae; genus Umbra; species Umbra pygmaea. Next base: position 8,275 of record JACXGM010041185.1, read on the forward strand.
ATTAGAGATATATTTTAGATTTTTCCCCATTGCCTATGAAAGTTGGACAGCTCAGCACTCCTGTCTGTTCTCTGAATGACTCCTACTCGCTATCATCCATTCCACAAAGACGATTGTGCATTTAATTAATATGCCAGGCATGCAATACATATTGTGCAGTTTATTTATAGGACAATATATTTATTATTTGCTATAAAAAAATCCCTCTGCCTCTCCATGCTATCTGGATATTAGGAGACTGTAGCATGTCAACATATTTTGTGGTACGGAATTGATCCTCAAACAGTAAGTAGGTAGCTGTGAGTTTCAGTGATCGCGCGTCAGTTTTATTGCGTCCAGTTGAAGGGATGCCATGGAAGGTTAGTTAAAGACAATGCAAACTTTGCTTACCTGGACTTAGCCGTTTATAAAAGCGAAACTGCATTATCCAGCTAAAATAATTATATATATTTTTACATGAAATGTAAAACATGCCTATTCTTGGGGGTGCTTTTGCCCCGTCTAGCCAATAAAATTTTGTTAATATCGAATCTATTCGTTTCATTACTTTATATTATTGCAATAAATATATACATGTGGTATATGCATGAAAATAAAAAAATACAAATAGGTTATAATGAATAACGATCATTTGCTTATCAATTTGACCCGGGAGGACGCGATGAGCGCTATAAGATGACTCCACTGTTCTTTAACAAATCTAGCTTTCTCCCCCTTCTGACTTTCGGGTGTTTTGATTACAGCACTCCATGGACATTTTAGCTACGACTATGAGAAAACATAGCTGACTGCAGAGGAATTCGGCCACTTTACGTGGCTGGAGACTGAGTTCTAAAATATGTATAAAAGTTCTCACAGAGAACAATCAAATTTAAAATATAAATAGCCTAAACTAATTTGTTCATAAATCCTTTTTTACATGAATATTCCCTAACAACAGATTTTTTCGGACACTGATAATGTGTGTAGGAGAGGGGTTGGGGGGAGGCATTGTTTTGTCTTGCCTAAGGCGGCAGAACGTCCAGAACCGGCCAGTGCACGTGTTTCGTTGTCCTACATAAACAAATTTCCACACACAGGAAGACGGATGTTAGGTTAAAAAGTCCTATTTTAAATTTATTTTAATCACAAAAACTAACCTTTGCATCAAGTGAAACAGGCCCATTGGCTACCTACACAATCTGTTTTAAATGTAAAATGTTTAATGCCTTATCACGCTGATGTGACCGAGCCCGACCAGAACCCGAATATCATTTCTAAGTATCTGTCCGAACCCGGCCCATCGGGTACCGTCGGGCTCAGATCGGGTATCCATCCTCTATAGTGCACACTTCTAGCACACACTGCTAGTACACTAGTACACGCACTGCTTGTACACTCATTGCTAGTACACTAGTACACACACTGCTTGTACACACACTGCTAGTACACTAGTACACGCACTGCTTGTACACACACTGCTAGTACACTAGTACACACACTGCTAGTACACTAGTACACACACTGCTTGTACACACACTGCTAGTACACTAGTAAACACACTTCGAATACACACACACACACACACACACACACACACACACACACACACACACACACACTACACACTACACACTGCCAGTCTACACGCACACACACACTACACACTACTAGGGCTGGGCACCGAACATCGATACTTTTATGGCACCGACCGAAATACTCCAATACTATCGAGTATCGAAAAATTATTTATCTTTCGATGCCAAATTTCGGTGCCAAAAGCGTCTGTGAGCCGATAATCATGTAGCATATTTGCGTGTAACAACATAGTCACCTGCGATTGGCTGTCTAACGCATCTCAAAACACGTC
>JACXGM010041186.1:0-10123 GCA_016801145.1 Umbra pygmaea
CTCCCATACAGGGGATTTAAATGACGCGGGACGTCCAAGCTCCTCCGTTTCTCCGCTCGCCATGACCATGCTGTGAGCGGACTGAACATGCGCAAAACTTTTTTATTTCAGTAATCAATCCGCGGATCACGTGTGTCCCGAACCGAAGATATTGATCCGAACGGATCACGGATCAATGACGATCCGTTGCACCACTAACTGTCATTGACTGTATTGCGGTTTGTTATTCCCCCATAAGTGGGCGTGAATCTGTTCAGAGGCATTCAATGACGTAGCGCCGGTTTTGCGTATACTCAACATAACTACTCAAGACTCCACCCACCAAACCCTTTCATTAAGAACACAAGATCTACCAACCAACCCCAACAAAAAACTTAATGAAACCACACCCACTGAACCCTAAAATAAGAAACTTAAGACTCTACCTACTGTACAAAACCATCTCCAAAGCAACTTCATACTCCATCTAAGAAAGCCTCACTATAAATATATAACAGTTCACTACTCGACACTTTCCAACACAGTACTCTCCAGTGACACCTGTTGGTTAAACAATATATCACCATGTCTGAAGTACAAATTGACTGTTTTGCAATCTGATTCGTTGTAGATTAACGTTAAATTTGAAGATTGGGTTTGCATCCCACCCATGTGACCTTTTGACCTTTGAATCTGGTCTATAATTCAGGATGCTGAAGACAAAATATTATTGTGGTGACACACAGGAGTGAGTGGAATTAAGATACTTTGTTCCAAAAAATAAATGTAACTTCAACGCGTGGAATCGATCCAGATTTCCTGAAAGCTACTCCTGGACTTTATGGTATTTCCTCTACTGTGCTACATTAAATTGCGTGGTTATGACACAATAGTTAGCATATTTTTTTCAAAAATGGCTGCTACAGTGCCATAATTTAAGATATAAGGTCATGGAGCCTTTCATACATTGTTGTGTGTTTTAGGCAATAAACAATGGACAAATAGAGTCTTTAAACACTACAGATGCAAATTTATTCACTGATAAATTTACCCTAAATTGAATGGGAGTCTATAGAATTCTAATGAAGATTATGCCTTGTTAGCCTCAGAATCTCACCATAGAACTTCAACTTCCGTCTAGCCCCTTGGTAGGATCCTACAATTTATGCATTGCAAGCGGAATCCAGATATTCATGTGGAATTAAACCAAAAAAATCATCATAATACTAAAATTCCATTAGTTACCACTGCATATTGCCTATTATGAAAGGGATGTGCCCTGTATACAGTGCATGTGTGTGTATCTCTGCACATGCCTCTACTCTGTACGAGGTGCTTAAACAACGGTCTCCCCCTTCTAAATTCCCTAAAAAGAACACACTGTTCTTTGGCAGTTCGTGTGTAACTTTACTTCAGTAAAAAAAAGGGAAATGCGCAAACAATTATAATAATAATGAAATTGTATGTGCAGTGTGCGTTTGTCTACTGAAATTGGCCAGCATGCACCTCTATCATATCGTTCATATCTATTGCACAACAGAAAGGCAGATCACATCTCCATTCTTCTCCTCCCAATCTACAGGCAACGTCTGAAACAGGAAAAAATGGTTTTTTGACCAATCCAAAAATGGAGTGACCAAGCCATCAGTACTCTCCAAAACTGCTTCGAAACCATAGACTGGGACATGTTCCGCACTGCAGCTGGTGACAATATTGATCAATAAACTGACTCTGTCTCAGCATACATCACCAAGGGCATAGATGATGTCGTTCCACGGGTCAACGTTAAGACCTTCCCCAACCAAAAGCCCTGGGTTAACGGTAATGTCCGTGCCAAGCTCGCAGCACGGTCCTCTGCCTATAACTCTGGGGACCTGGAGGCTCTGACGAGGGCCAGATATGACCTACGGAAGGCCATCAGAGATGCTAAAAGAGGCTATAGGGACAAATTGGAGTCAACTACAACAGCTCAGACCCAAGGCGCATGTGGTGTAGACTGCGGCAGATAACGGAGTACAAAGTGAGAAATAGCTGCGATGCCAACCCCCCCGCCTCGCTCCCCGACGAGCTCAACACCTTCTTTGCATGGTTTGAGGTGCCCAACATCACTCCTGAGAAGCTAGCTGAGAACCCAGACGACTGCACTCTGTCCCTGGACATGGCTGATGTAAGGAGAGCTTTTAAAAGAGTAAACCCGCGGAAGTCTCCAAGGCCAGATGGCATTCCAGGCTGTGTTCTAAGAGGATGCGCTGACCAGCTAGCGGAGGTATTCACCACCATATTCAACCTCTCCTTAACCCAGTCTGTAGTTCCCTCCTGCTTCAAGCAGGCCACCATTGTCCCGGTTCCAAAGAAACCTACCATCACCTGCCTAAATGACTACCGCCCAGTAGCACTGACCTCCATCATCATGAAGTGCTTCGAGCGGCTGGTCAGAACCCACATCTGCGCCGCCCTTCCGGACACCTTGGACCCCCTACAATTTGCATACCTCCCTAACAGATCTACAGACAATGCCATCGCACTAACGGCACACACTGCCCTCTCCCATCTGGAAAAAGGGAACACATACGTGAGGATGCTATTTGTGGACTACAGCTCAGCATTCAACACTATTGTTCCTGCTAAGCTCATCCCCAAGCTCAGGACCCTGGGCTTTAACACCTCCCTGTGCAACTGGATCCTGTACTTCCTAACGAGCAGACCCCAGATGGTGAGAATGGGCAACCTCACCTCCTCCGCACTGACCCTGAGCACCGGAGCCCCACAGGGCTGCGTACTCAGTCCCCTCTTGTACACCCTGTGGCCACACGCAGTTCTAACATCATCATAAAGTATGCTGACGACACAACCATCCTAGGTCTCATCTCCGACAACGATGAAACCGCTTACAGAGAGGAGGTAAATGCCTTGGCTACCTGGTCCCAGAGCAACAACCTCTCTCTCAACGTCAGCAAGACTAAGGAGATGATAGTGGACTTTAGGAAACAGCAGAGGGAGGGTCTTGCCCCCATACACATCGATGGAGCTGAAGTCGAGAGAGTTTCAGAGTGTAAGTTCCTCGGTGTGTTCATCAGCGACGACCTCACATGGTCCCGTCAGACAAGCTCGGCAACAAAAACTGCCCAAAAGCGCCTATACTTCCTGAGGAGACTCAAGAAGTTTGGCAAGTCTGCCAGAATTTTAATAAACTTCTACAGGTGCATCATTGAAAGCATCCTTTCAGGTTGACTTACTGCCTGGTACCGCAGATGCTCCGCTGCTGATCGTAAGGGCCTTCAGAGGGTGGTGAAGACGCTCTGTTGTACACTCTCCGGATCACTGCTCAGTACATAGTGTATTGTTATTATTATCATTATTATTGTTTTAACAATTCTTTATATTGTATATAATCTTTTTAAGCCCACTGTGTAGATGTGTCGAGCCATGTCACAAGAATTTCTCTGCATAGGATGATGTGATGTCAGTCGATGCATATGACAAATAAACAACTTTTACTTTGACTTTGACATGATAGCTTTAACAGTATCTAATCCTTTCTATATTGCCCAAACAGACAACGCTTCTTCTTTCTCAGTTTCCCTTACTAATCCAAATGCTTACGACTATGTTTAGGCTACTATTTAAAATGGGAACAATGACGAATATCATCAGGCAGCTTTCTCAAACAGGGAGAGCAGGATTAATCTAGCACGAGAGCTATAAAAAGATTATGGCTTTTTCCACTCAATTGCACTTTATTCAACTTCATAAATATATACAGTGGGTACGCAAAGTATTCAGACCCCCTTTTCAATTTTTTTTTAAATTTTCACTCTTTGTTTCACTGCAGCCATTTGATAAAATAAAATAAAAATATTTCTCATGAATGTACACTCAGCACCCCATCCTGACAGAAAAAAATTGAAATGTAGAAATCTGTGCAAATGTATTAAAAAAGAAAAACTGAAATATCACATGGTCATGAGTATTCAGACCCTTTGCTGTGACACTCATTTTTAACTCACATGCTGTCCATTTCTTCTGATCCTCCTTGAGAAGGTTCTACTCCTTCATTGGAGTCCTGCTGTGTTTAATTACACTGATTGGACTTGATTAGGAAAGGCACACTCCTGTCTATATAAGACTTTACTGCTCACAGTGCATGTCAGAGCAAATGAGAATCATGAGGACAAGGGAACTACCCGAGGAGCTCAGAGACAGAATTGTGGCAAGGCACAAGATGTGGCCAAGGTTACAAAATAATTTCTGCAGCACTCAAGATTCCTAAATACACAGTGGCCTCCATAATCCTTAAATGGAAGAAGTGTGGGACAACCAGAACTCTTCCTAGACCTGGCGGTTCAGCCAAACTGAGCAATCATGTGTGAAGAGCCTTGGTGAGAGAGGTAAAGAAGAACCCAAGGATCACTGTGGCTGAGCTCCAGAGATGCATTAGGGAGATGGGAGAAAGTTCCACAAGGTCAACTATCACTACAGTGCTCCACCAACCAGGGCTTTATGGCAGAGTTGCCCGACGGAAGACTCTCCTCAGTGCAAGACATATGAAAGCCCGCATAGAGTTTGCCAGAGAACACATGAAGGACTCCCAGACTATGAGAAATAAGATTCTCTGGTCTGATGAGACCAAGATTAAACTTTTTGGCGTTAATTCTAAGCGGTTTGTGTGGAGAAAACCAGGTACTGCTCATCACCTGCCCAATACAATCCCAACAGTGAAACAGGGTGGTGGTAGCATCATGGTATGGGGCTGTTTTTCAGCTGCAGGGACAGGACGACTGGTTGCAATTGAAGGAAAGATGAATGCGGCCAAGTACAGAAATAACCTGGAAGAAAACCTCATCCAGAGTGCTCAGGACCTCAGACTGGGCCTAAGGTTCACCTTCCAACAAGACAATGACCCTAAGCACACAGCTAAAATAATGAAGGAGTGGCTTTGGAACAACTCTGTGACCATTCTTGACTGGCCCAGCCAGAGCCCTGACCTAAACCCATTGAGCATCTTTGGAGAGACCTGAAAATGGCTGTCCACCAACGTTCACCATCCAACCTGATGGAACTGGAGAGGAAGAATGGCTCCCCAAATCCAAGTGTGAAAGACTTGTTGCATCATTCCCAAGAAGACTCATGGCTGTACTAGCTCAAAAGTGTGCTTCTACTCAATACTGAGCAAAGGGTCTGAATACTTATGACCATGTGATGTTTCAGTTTTTCTTTTTTTTATTTGCAAATAAAAAAAATTTGCATTTCTGTTTTTTCTGTCAAGATAGGGTGCTGAGTGTACATTAATGAGAAATTAAATGAACATTTTTGATTTTATCAAATGGCTGCAATGACACAAAGAGTAAAAAATGTAAAGGGGTCTGAATACTTTCCGTACCCACTGTATGTTTTTCATTGTTGTACTTTATGTCAATTTCTGAGGAAATGTTTTTATTGGCTAGATTCTTCTGTTAGAAGAATGATTAACATGACAAAAACCTATACACAAGTCGGGAAACAGCCCTGCGTCTGCGAGTTAGGATATAATTACTTTGATCATATGGAAAGTACATGTAATATATTGGTCAGTGCATGAGCAAACTATACAGCCATACTTTCTATGTTTTTGCTTCGGGGGTGGGTTTCCGAATGCAACTTTGTGCAAATAGTTGTTCAGTTGCAGATGGGTAAAAAAAAGTTGAACAAACCAATTTTGCATGGCTATGGGTCCCAACCATGGGTACTAGGACCCCTGGTGGTACACTGACCCAAAACGTTTGGGAACTACTGGCGCAGGGTGTTTTTATGGATGTTGGAGATAAAACGTGTTATCACAAAAAATAATTAATGGAGTTTGGAAAACCTAATAAAACCTAATTTGCCAAAAAGTAAAACTGATTTTATAGCACCCTAGCAAAGTGGTAAATGGACTGCATTTATGTAGCGCTTTTTCTGACCAGTGGCCACCAAAGCGCTTTACAGAGCCTGACATTTAACTACGGTTGTGTTAATCTTGTGCTCTATAAATAAATTTGACTTGAGATTCATACACTGACAGCAGTGTCGGCCATGCAAGGCACCAGCCAGCTCGTCGGGAGCACCGGGGGTTAGCTGTCTTGCTCATGGGCACCTCGACACTTGGTCAGTAGGACCCGGGGATCAAACCACCAACCTTCCGGTTGCTAGACAACCTTCTTTATCCACTTAGCCATTGCCACCCCACAGCCACTGCTGCCCTACAAGTAGTAAGGCTTACCTACATCAGACAAAATAACTGCTGTGTATGTTGAAAACATGTTCATCTTCAAAATGCACTACCGATTAGAAGTAAAAAATATACCCCTACATACAAATAATAATGATATGAATACTATATATTTGCAACATCTTTTTCATGACATTTGGGTCATTTTGAAAATGTGGGTCACCGAAAGGAAAGTTTGAAAAATCACTGGAACCTAGTGGCAGCCCGTTCCTTTGCGGACCTAAAGCACCGCTTTACCTCTGCTCCCATCCTGGTCCACCCTGACCCCTCCTGTCGGTTCGTTGTGGAAGTGGACGCATCTGATATGGGTGTAGGGGCTGTCCTGTCTCAGCCGTGGGCCAAGGACCAGAAGCTCAATCCCTGTGCTTTCCTCTCCCGCCGTTTTACCCCTGCTGAGAAGAATTATGACATCGGCAACAAGGAGTTACTGGCAGTAAAGGTGGCTTTGGAAGTGTGGAGACACTGGCTGGAGGGGGCGGAGCAACCATTTCTAGTCTGGACTGACCAAAAGGACTTGGAATATCTCTGCACAGCCAAGCGGCTTATCTCCCGTCAGGCCAGGTGGGCCCTGCTTTTTGCCCGTTTCAATTTCACACTGTCCTACCAACTCCAAGCTGGACGCACTCTCACGTGTTTTCAACCACATTGCTGGCTCTCCAGACCCGGTTCCCATCCTGCCTGTCTTGTGCCTGGCCACGGCCCTGGTCTGAGGTATTGAGGTTGAAGTCTGCAAAGCCCAGCAAACGCACCCGGATCCTAGGGGTGGTCCAGTAGGTTGTCTATATGTCCTGGATTCAGTTCGCTCCCAAGTTCTGGAGTGGGGACATTCCTCAAGGCTGAGTTGTCATCCTGGCGCCCGTCGATCCCTGGCATTCATCCGACGCAGGATTTGGTGGCCCACCATGGGGGTGGATGTGCATGCCTTTGTCTCTGCCTGCACTATCTGTGCCCAAAACAAGACCCCCAGGCACGCCCCGTTTGGCCTTTTTTAACCCTTGCCGACGCCACACCATCCTTGGTCTCACCTATCCCTGAACTTCATTACAGGCCTTCCCCCATCTGAAGGCAACACTACCATCCTCACTGTCGTGGACCGCTTCTCCAAGGCCGCCCATTTCATTACTCTACCGAAGCTACCCACACCCAAAGAGACAGCTCAACTTATGGTGTAGCACATTTTCCAGATTCATGGCCTTCCCAGTGATATGTTGTCCGATTGGGGCCCCCAAATCACATCACAGTTCTGGAAGCCTTTCTGTGCTCTCATCGGGTCATCTGCCAGCCTTTCTTCTGGTTTCCAACCCCAGACCAACGGCTAATCGGAGTGAGCTAACCAGGACCTGGAAACGACTCTACACTGCCTTGTCTCCTCCAACCCAATCACATGGAGCCGCCAGCTAGTCTGGGTGGAGTATGCTCGTAACTCACTCCCGAGTACTGCCACAGGTCTGTCGCCATTTCAGTGTTCTGTGGGATACCAGCCTCCCCTGTTCCCGAACCAAGAGGCCAATGTAAGAGTGCCTTCAGCCCAGTCCTTTGTCCGTTGCTGTCATAGGATGTGGAAGAGAGCTTGTTCCTCTCTCCTCCGGACCGTGTCCAGATATTGCCGCAAGGCGGATCATCGATGGACCCCCGCCCCTCGATATCACACGGGACAGAGTGTGTGGCTGTCCCCCGTGATCTGACCCTGCGGTTTGAGTCCCAGAAGTTGTCCTCCTGGTTAATAGGGCCTTTCACCCGTGTCATCAGCCCCTCTGCCGTCTGTTTAGCCCTCCCACGCGCCCTCCGGATTCATCTTACCTTCCACGTCTCTCATATCAAGCCTGTATGCCGTGTTCCACTGTCCCCTGTTCCTAACCCTGCTCCTTTGCCCCGTCTTATTAACGGTCATCCTGTTTTTACAGTGCAGCGTCTCCTGAGGGTCCGTCCTCGTGGCAGGGGTTTCCAGTACCTGGTTGACTGGGAGGGTTACAGTCCGGAGGAGCGAAGCTGGGTCCCTCATCATGTCTGATGAGACATCTTGGACCCGTCCCTCATCGCTGACTTCCACCGGGACCATCCCGGTCACCCAGATCCGGCACCAGGTAGGACATCAGGTGGCGCCCCTAGAAGGGGGGATCCTGTCACACCCTAAATTATATTCACCTGTGCTACCTGTCCCCCCTCCCCCTTATCCGGGTGTTCCCTATGTGCTGATACCTGCCTCTGCTGTCTGCATTTGGGTCTTGAACTGAGCCTTGATACTTATTCAGAATCCATTTACATTAAGTACATGGAAATTCAACTGGAGCATCTTAGGGTGCCTTACTCAATGATACAACAACATTTGTCAAAGTTGGAATTTAACCGGCAACCTTCCAAGACTACAAGATGACCCTAAATGTTGAGGCATCTTAAAATTGATACATTGCTACCCGGAGTGAGGGAGTAACAAAGTCAGATTGTCATGAGTATATGATGGCCTCATGTGAAGTGTATTTTAACTCTGAACTGTATTTTGTTTTAAGTTTGTAGCTAAAACATAATTTTAAATATAATGTTAACGTTAGAGCAGTTTTCACATTTTGTCTCCCAGAGCTAACTGAGTTCTCTATAATGCGAATAGTGATGTAAAGGAAATATTATTTGTGACCAAGCTTTTTTTTTGCCTAGCATTTTATTATTCAGAATTTAGATTTTATGATTTTATGATTGTTAGTTGTGATTTGATGTTAGGTCTAGTTGTAGACCTTTTAGTCCAGTTACCAGTTTGGTTAAGCGTTAGGGCTAGGTTGAAGAAGTATTATCTGAGTTGTCTGTAGACCCTAGTCTACACTGTCCAATGTGTCTAGCTGAGGTCTGTTGTTGTTTACATGTTTAGTCTTTATCCACCAGATTCAATGAGCAGCACACATAGGCCACAGACACAGATGCCTCGTCTCCATTACAGGGCCACCTAGGCCATTGTAGGCGGTTCTAGGTACGCTTCAAACCAGGTGTGGGGGGTTTGCGTGTCCCCACTGCTTTAGAAGTGGAACAGGGCTACGTTTACTTCCCGGGAAGATTTATATGATTTTACGTTGTCAGCCGATGACGCGTATTGTTTTAGTTTTTTCGACAGACAACGTGCTGCTTTGAGGCAGTGATTATTTGTTATTGAAAAATAGACTTATGGCATGTTATTAGCTATCTTGTTAAGCACTATGGATGAAATAAACATCAAGGAACAAAAAAGTGTAATGCAAGGAGATAATAACTCCAGCAGAGCGTCAAAAGGAACGGCCTAGAGAGGTAATGTAACGTCGTTAATTCAGAGACTATAACCTGTGTTTATATTCAGTTATCCATTGGGTTGCTAGCTAGCTAGCTGTGTACATTCCATATTTTCCTGAGGAATATTTGACTCCATGCAACTGTGGTTTTGTAGTGTTTACTAATACTACATATTAAACCATATTAAAACGATGTCTGGTTCCACATAGTTCACTTTTAATATCCTGATCATTCAGGAAGTGCTTGATTTCATTTCGGTCCTGGGTGAATTCATTTGTGGCGACTGTTCAACGTTTTAACAGACAAGCCGTATCTAGAATGTAATATACAGCAATTATAATATTTCTAGACTGTAGGCTATGGAAACTGACTAGGAATGCCTATGAAAATGTATGTGAATATATTCCTTCAAACCCGGAAACATTGATAGCAAAGACGTACATTACTATGAGAGGCCGTATAGGCCATAATTCATACTTGGTCTCACATACAACACCATAGCCTCACATATATACCATTATACTCTCACACATATACCATTAAACTCTCACATAGTAACCATTAAACTCTCACATATATACCATTATACTCTCACATATACACGTATAACATTATACTCTCACATAGATACCATCATACTCTCAC
>JACXGM010041187.1:0-10124 GCA_016801145.1 Umbra pygmaea
GAACCGGCATTTTTATGAATGAAAATGAAATAGTAGCAGGCACGCGCGGCACGTTCGCCACACTAATTTGCATATAGTGATGTCCCATTTCATAGGGAAAGATCTTTACCTCCACTTCCCTCGTGGAGGGGACTTAACTGTGGAGGGCACTCAAAACTAAGTGGAAGTGTTAAGGGGGGAGAAATGGGACAGGGCCTTATTATTTACACTTTTACATTCGCTTAACTCACTCACTTGATTCTAGTAAGTTGGTGGATGATAAAGCAAAATTTGCTTCAAGAGGTCAGCAGCATTTTAACTTTGAGCACAATGCCTCTTTGGTATTTTGGAGAGGTGTGCATCGCTTGCTAGGCGCACAAGTTTAGGACAGCGCAGCCACGTCACTCATTGAAATGAATTGTTTTTTTGGGTGCAATGTCGCTCTTCCACCTCCCATTTGCATGTGCCTTAAGAGCTGACTATCCCTGTATGGTCAAAATAACAAACAGCATTATAAAGAACTGTCTATGTGGCATCAATGAGTAGGAATTATTTATTCTACTGTCAAAATATACAAAGTATAAGTAGGATAATATAAGTTAAATGTGTTTTGCAGCATTCAAGGAAAACAACTTCATGTATGATTCCTGACATGACTGATGTCCATCTCCACATGGCCACCTGTTGACAGACAAATAGTTCCAAAAAAAGTTAGTTTTAAACAGTTCAGAATATATCCCATTTTCATTTGGTTTCACTTGTTAAAATGCCAGAGAAGTTGGCCCAAAATGGTCACAGGTTGGTATAATGTAAAACATTTAGTATGTCTTTCATCTTTTCCTTGTCTCCTTAGGATGAACCAGGCGAAAAATAGGAAATCAGGCTTGGAATGTCACAGAATTAGCTCTTGGTCAAAGTGCTTTGTTGTTGATGGTGTTTGTGTTGCTGGACGTCTGTGAGAGGGAGGAAAGAAAATAAACTGTTTATTAGACATTAATAAATAGCCATTTTATATATGTATCTGGTAGTTATTCACATTCTTCTGGTGTACCTAGCCTAAACAAGTTCCTGATTATAGGGGCTGAAAGGAATGGACACAATCTCCTGAACCCACTGCATACTGTTATGTTGAAGATCTAACTGCATGTATTGTAATATATACTCTATAGTGCACTACAGGTATTGTAATATTATGTACAGTGCACTACAAGTATTGTAATATGCACTGTACAGTGCACTACAGCTTTTGTAGTAATACATACATCTAACGGAATGGAGAAAAATATTGTCAAGTTTGTACAATAATGTACGTCTTTGCTATCAATGTTTCCGAGCTTGAAGGAATATTTTCACATACATTTTTATATGCATTCCTAGTCAGTTTCCATAGCCTACAGTCTAGAAATATTATAATTGCTGTATATTACATTCTAGATACGGCTTGTCTGTTAAAACGTTGAACATTCACCACAAATGAACTTTCACCCAGGACCGAAATGAAATCAAGCACTTGATGATCAGGACATTAAAAGCAAACAATGTGGAACCAGACATCGTTTTGTAATGCACATTTTTTTACGGTTTAATATGTAGTAATAATATACACTACAAGACCACAGTTGCATGGAGTGAAATATTCCTCAGGAAAACATGGAATGTACACAGCTAGCTAGCTAGCAACCCAATGGATAACTGAATATAAACACAGGTTATAGTCTCTGAAATAACAACGTTACATTTTCTCTCCAGGCCGTTCCTTTTGACGCTCTGCTGGAGAGATTATCTCCTTGCATTACACTTTTTTGTTCCTTGATGTTTATTTCATCCATATTGCTTAACAAGATAGCTAATAACATGCAACCAGTCTATTTTTCAATAACAAATAATCACTGCCTCAAAGCAGCACGTTGTCTGTCGAAAAACTAAAACAATACGCGTCATCGGCTGACAACGTAAAATCATCAAATCTTCCCGGGAAGTAAACGTAGCCCTGTTCCACTTCGAAAGCAGTGGGGACACGCAAACCCCCCACGCCTGGTTTGAAGCGTACAATGCGTACCGCCTACAATGGCCTAGGTGGCCCTGTAATGGAGACGAGGCATTTGATGACTGGGTCCGCGGGACACTATAGGCCCGTTTGAAAAAAAATACTGTACGGCCAGCCTTCACTCTGGTGTTTCTGTGTGTACATATGTCTGTGTGTGTGTGTGTGTGTGTGTGTGTGGCAGCCATTTTCCCCCAAAGATAAGCTATGGCTGTTTCAGTTTCTCAGGCCCCCCTCTCAAACAGTGTTTCAAGGTACCCATTTTATAACCCCTTATAAAGTATGTGTCTCTCTATGGCACAAGCTAATTTAGTTTGATCTTGCTTCAATGTTAAAAACTTTCTGTCATGGGTCTTTCCAAGCGTCTATAAGATCATTTGTGAGATTTTCTAAAAGTAATTTTTTTGTTTTCTAAAAGTGAACAAAATGGCCAAAAGTCTTTTCTAGGCCCCAAACTGTCTGTAATAGATTTCTAAAATGCTAAAATCCGTCAAATGGTTACAAAGCTAAGCTTGGTCTTACAGTTTCTCAGGCCCCAACCTATGTGTTTCTGTCAAACACTTCTAAAAGCAGTCAAATGGCTCATCCATTTTTATTCATTTCTCCAGGCCCCAAAAAATCTGTGGCTGTGTGTGTGTTTGGGACACAATGCCCTCTCAAACAGTGTTTCCTGGGCACCAAAATGTATGTATTTCTAAAATGTTAAAAGCTTTGCCTCTAAAGGGCAGAGTTTTCTCTGAGTTCTCCAACCCTCAAATGTTTTGCAGTCTCACAGAATTATTTCAAAACTATATATCACTCTAAGCTATCACATAGATTCATACTCAACATAGATCTGAATAAGTTTGTGAGAATGTGTGTACCTATGTGGGTCTGTGTGTCAGGATCTATTCCTGTGTTTCTCTAAGTTCTGTAACCTACACCAAGACAGTCTTAATAATAGGATGTCAAAATTGATTGTGTTTATTAAAACTCTGGGATTAAGCAAATATTTTAAAAAAGGTTCTTATTACAAACTCAAAACTTTGCATATTTAACTTTATGTTTCTTCAAGATCTATCTTTAAAATGTTCACGCATTTACCCTCCAACTGTTTTACTAGGTGTTGTCAAAAGCACAGGGGGATTCAGGCCTTTAGTTCAATGGGGCCATAAAACCATTTGCTTAGACATCCAAATTGAATGTTGACTCTAAGGCATCTCTATTTTATTAAGTAAAACCAGTAGTTGTTCATTCTCCCACAGAATTCTTCAACACAGTCAGTCTAAGCTGCTACATCATTTCAGATTTAGGTAGAACATAAAACATTCTGATGTATAGGCAAATATAACATCGGTTCAACCTGAATAAGTTTGTGTAAAGTTGTCAGCACAAACCACAGCACAATTTTGTGTGACAGTTTCTGTCAAGGCATTCAAATGAATCATTTAAAATACAATTAGCCTTTTACTGTAACGTTCAGTAATGAGTTGAGAGAGGCACGAAGGTATAGTGATCCAAACTGGTGTTTATTCAACAAACACAGACTTGAAAGTAAATACTGCCTCGTGGGGCAAACTAATCAAACCGACAGAATAACGTGTACAGGAAACATTGACTGACAAAGAACATGGAGAAGACAACCTAGTTAAATACAGAGACATACTAATTGCTAACTAAACCCATCTGTGTAGAACCAGTGACGTAACCAATAAACAATGACATTAACAGGACACAAGAGGGCGGCACATACTAAAACAAAGGGAGCACAGAGACAAGCCTACAAACCCCAACCCATGTGTGACATTTACATTGTGTTTTGGGTTTAATTCTTCTTTACATTTCAAACTCCAAGGTGAGCTTTACATTTTTTTAAGTTTCAAATCATTAATATACTGGTTTTCTTGTTTTTTTTGTTTTTTTCTGTTTTAGGAATACAATTTATTTTTTTGCAATATTACCTTTGAATTTGTGAAATGAGCAGTTTGGGTAGTTTGATTTGTGGACAGATAGGATCTAGAAATGGCAGTAAGTCCTTTTACAAAACAAATATAGAAAAATAGCCAAGCTTACTTAGTAACAGCTTACTTATGACAAGTGTATAACGATTTATTTATATAAATTTCCAGCTTATACCCTCTGTTCTTGATTCTATTTCAACTTTTTTGTATCTCTGTTGGAATTATAGTATCTGTGTCTGTGTGAGTGGCTTGTGTTAATGACCCGCTTTTCTTTGTTGTCAGTAACTATAGCTAGTTTAACAATGCTTAAAAAAATCAGTGTCAATTGTTTAAACCTGTTACATAATTTTTAAGACATCATTTGTAGAATTTTTATAATTTTAACTTGTCAGATCAGAATCTGACAGGTTCTAAATACTTTTATAAGACAACCATTAATCTAGGGAAAGCAATGTTTTTAGAACATTATAGAATGCAACAAGGTTTACATCGTAGCAAATTGGTCCACATGTTTTTTGCATAATTTTGTAAATGTCTGTGTGTGTGTGTGTGTGGATGTGTGTTTGCAAAAGCAAACGTGTATGTGTGTCAAAGATCTCTCAATTTGCAAAAGAAAATTTAGATGTGTTTCTGTGTAACTGTGTGTTTGTTGTTTACATCTGAGTGCAGATTTGCATCTAGCTGATTGTATACATTGTCAAAAACTCTAAAAAGCATAGTCATTTATGACACAGATATGTTAAGGTATAGCATTATAGTCTGAACAACATGTGTTTCTGTCATAGTCCAAGCTTAAAAAAAATTCAGATCTTTTCAGATGATCATAAAACAGTTTCTCGTCACACAAGATCTGAATGGGTGTCACGCTGTGTCACAGAGGTGATCTACACAAGTGATTTACAGAAGGGTCAGTTTGGATCACAAACTATGGCGATACATCATATTTACAGCGTAACACATTCAAACTGCTATGAAAATTGAAATAAAATACGTTCTTACCCTTTTCGATGGTATTTCAAAACATCAAGTTTGCAGGGTGTGACAACACAGCATCACGAATCCTATGAAACATCAAGGCATTGGTTTCTCAAATGTTCAGAATGGAAAATATTGATTTAGAATTAGAAATAAATTGCATTCTTACCATAGTTTATTTTGTTTTGGTCATTTAACAATACTAAATGTTGAGTATACATGATGAATTTAAATGATGAATCTGATGGCTCCCCAGGGTGTAAGGCCATCATCTTCGATCTAACCCGTTTTTTCACACATCTTAACAGCTTACGTGCACACAGCAGTATCGTTGTAAACTTTTGATTCAGCCATTCTAGAGCGCTGTAACCAAAGTCTGTTTTCTGTGCAAAACGGTGAGAATTGAAGTATGCACTGTTTTCACAGTCTTTAAACATGTTTGTATACACATTTATGGGATTCCGAACTCTAAAACTCAGTCTGTTACAGGGTGAACCTTCGTCTTCTGAACCTGTTCCACGTCGGTAAGAATGTCTTTGTAAAATAACGATAAGAATCAATACAATATTCCAAAACAAATTTTTTGGGCAAAAAAGCGATTTGCTGTGGTTATGTCCAAATAATATGTAGCAAGTCTGCCAGGTAACCTGACACCGCTTCCTTGGCAGCTCACCGACTGAGTCAAGTGTTGCTTAGTTACCTATGCACATGCGCGATAACTCTTGAACTCTTGAACTGTTGGGAGCTGTGAAGGCAATTGTCAGGTTACAGCCGATCAATGTTGTGAAAGTAGTTTATGGATATACCCACGGCAAATTGTTTTTTTTGCAGAAAAAATACGTTTTGGAATATTGCATTGTATGACTTTGACAATCGACTAGTGTGGACTTTAATGGAAAATGGGAATAAAACAGAGGTATGTACACAAACTTTTGTTCAAATTCGCTGTGTTCACTATAAGGAATAACTGCACATGGATATGGACTAGTAATGACATTTTGAACATGTTTAGTGGCTCAAAGCACATTTTTTTACTTGCCCCGTAAATGTGTAACGGTTGTATACTGGAGCAAAAGGTAAACATGGTTTTGGCAATACAGATTGTTTGAGTTATTAACGCTACTGACATCACTTCCGATATGCAAACAACAGAGCTACGTTTTGAAATCGCCTGGAATTCTCCTTTAAGGTGCAAATGATTTACAACTTTAATAATTTTCCATATTAAATTCAATTTTAGTACTTACTAAAACGTAATACTGGAACCCTGAAAAAAAAAAACAGGCAGGTTCAACAAACAAGTTACATGAATATTATTTATATACTATATACCTGAAAGGCTAGCTGGGGTGCTTTGATTCAATGTGCAGTTTCAGGTTTGCTGTGGATGTGACTGCAGTGCAGATTTTCTTTTTGATGGCCGGTGGGTAAAGTTTGTACAGAAATGTAAGATTTTTCCCATCCTCACCGTCCTTGTCATAAAACTAATTTAAATGATCATACAATGCCAATCCTTGCTGTTTGGTCAACTACATGCTGCCGTCGCCTTCATGTTGCTTTTTGTTTTGATGATGCATGCGGTGCGAGTCGCGACACTGGTGGCTGGTGTTGCCACTTGGCAGATGACAGCAAGAGGTGTTTTTTCCGCTACATATTAAGGCCTCTTTACGTTTTTTTTGCCGGGTTTTCGCCTGGAAGGCTCTTTAGAAATCTGGCACCCTATTGAACGAAGTTAAACTGAGAGAGCGTGCAGTTAACAGACACCAGAATGAACGAGTTCACAGTAACATTCATCAGGCAGTAATACGGTAGCCTACGTTCAGTTCACGTTTGCCCAAAATATGAACGAGTTCATGAACTATCGTTCAATGAACGCGTTCAGGCACAAAACTGTTGGGTTGAATGTTTTTTTTATTTTATTACACAAAACGACTTTAAAGGATCGTTTGTGAGTAATTTCTCACCAGTTAATTTCTGGTGGCATTTGTTTGTTTGTAAGAGTTACATAGATAAGTAGTGTGGAAACGTGCTAACACTTTATGAATGGGCTTTAACTAACCAGATCATGTATGCCAGGGCTGTGTGGGTAGAGCATGGCAAGGAAGTGGAGGGAACTGCCCCTGACAACTGGATTGATATCGACAACAGAACTATTAGATGTCCAAAAAAGGGGAAAAGCAGCTTTCCTCAATCAACAACCCCCTCAGGATGACTGGATGTCATTCACCTTGGTGAAGCGTAAAATTTCCTCTGGAAAGTTTTTGTAAATGATGTAATAAGGTTCATTCCTCTTTGACAAAATAAAAATTGTAAGGCAGCCAGATTACAAAAACCAATTCAAAATTAAGTGTGCTCCAATCAGGATTTTTGGGGCCAATTGCTGGAAGCTGTATCGGATGAGATATGGTTATGATGGGATATGACAAACAGTCCAGGCACAGTGATTTGTCTAAAGACATATTTTTCTGACTGCAATTCACAGTGGCAAGAGTGTAAATGTTCTAAAGTAGCGGCCATGTTATAATGCATATTTTGAACAACTGGTTTTGTATTCAACATTCTGAGCTTCATGATTGATCACTCAATTTTTTCTCTATCAAGTATCATCATGGTCAAGAGTAGATAAATCTCTGCACTGTTTGCTGAACTTAATGAATCTTATGAGCACACAACTTGCTACAAGAAAGAGTTAACCACTTTTACGAACAACAAAGTAATATTTTACATATTTTGTCTTTCAGATTAGGAATTTTTCAGATCTCAAAATACTCTGGGAGGTCTTTCTCAGAGCAGAGTAAAAACTCCTCTGCACATGAATCCAGAACTGGGCCTTGTAGGGAAGATTTCCAATGGCCGTGGCAACATCTGTTTAAGAATAACAGTAGTATAATCTTCCTATTGGATTCTTGCCAGCAGTTTAGACTGACATAGAGACTTTTACATATGTTGTCCTTTTTGTTTTCAAAGTCTTAACTAAACTGATGGAAATCCACATGGAGGTCAGAAGGCTGGGAAGAAGCGAGCCTCCTCTGTCATCCGGCCATATAGAGCTACTGGAGACAATGGACGAGTTTGTAGAGAGAGGAGGAACGCCTCAAGGACAAGCAAACCTTTGAGTTCCTGGTATGATTTGCAAGACACTATCTGGAATTGATGTCATTTTATGCTCTGTTTTATTTATTAATATTATTCTGTGGTATATGAGTGAAACTTGTTATAGGCTATTGTTTTTAAAACATGACAGAAATATTACCCCCTCTCTTTAAAGGTGTTGCATGTAACATGCATAACACGAACATGTTGCATTTGTTGTTACAGTTTGCCAGTCGACAGAGGATGTGGCATATCTAAACCTACTTATACTATACACTTTATTCACTGTGCCACTGAAACAAGTAAGCTGTGGAAAAACAGGAAGAGCTCCAGTACTGAATTGACTGCCATTTTTATATTTCATGAAAGGTCAAATTGATAAAAGATATGAAATCTAAGTGAGCCTCACTGTCATCTCCACATTTAGAACAGCTGGAGACAATAGAGGAGATTAAATGCAATTTAATTATCTGAAATTTAATCTAGAGACTGCATATAAACCTTTCGTGGAAGGTAAAGAGGAGGGGGTTCTATAGGTGCAGGGAAAGTATGTCATTGTATCTATCAAATGCTTACTTCAGAGGTTTGTTTAACCGATTTCAGAAAACAACATGGTCCCAAAACCACATCTCTTTAATCCACTCTTGGCACTCTCACCCATGCTACAGTTCCTGTATATTACCACACACATGTACATTTTAAATGGTGAATTTGTTTCTTCACACTCTTTTCCAACCGGCTGATTGCAAAATACAACATGAAGGGGAAGGGGAAGAAGCAGACACTGCCTCTGGAGGCAACTAAAACGTTTCAAGCAATTACAGTTTTTTCCAATTGCTAACACACAAAATGCATAATTTGGCTCAGTGTGTCAAAACTCAACACAAGAATTCTTTACACAAAACTTGAAGATTAACATTGAACTGCCATGTCAAAACTGCCATTCTGCAATCAAAACTTAACACTCTGACTTCAAAAGGCCCTCTTCAGATCGATAGGGAACACACATGCACATGAACAATAAACAGTCAAACAGACACAACACACTGGTCAAGTTTACTCAAGACACTTCTGTCATTTGTAGTTTTTAAACCGTTTTTATTCCCGCAACCAAGCCTCAGTGATATATTTTACAGGTATTAAAACAACTCCCATTACAAGTCAGGGATCACTCCGTCGATTGGGGTCGGGCCACGTCACTTTGTCCACATCACAGGTGATATTCACCCTCGCCAGGCAATGGGGAACATATCGCCGGGCGTAGCGTACCCACCCGTGGATTGACCCAACCTCGATGTCTCTGCATGCCTCCTCCATTGCTCGCAGAAGCGGCATGCGTGCATGTGGTAGGCGGTAATAAACCTTCCACTGCCATGCCGAAAATAATTCCTTGATCGGGTTAAGGAACGGGGAATAAGGGGGCAGGTTCAGCACTGTGAAATGGTCATGGTTGGCGAACCAGTACCGGACCAGAGCAGCCCGGTGGACATTATCCCAGATGACATCGAACATGGGCTGCCCTGGTCTGTCCTATGTGACCGCGGCATGTAGTGCATGCAGAAATGTCAGTATGTGTGCAGTGTTGTATGGACCCAGGTTGGCATGGTGATGGAGGACCCCCTGATCACTACAATTTTTTCCAATTGCTAACACACTAAAATGAGAAAGAGCTAAGATGGCGGACTAGGCTAGAGCATGTAAGGGCGCAAGACAAAACATTGAGATAAAACTTAAATTAATAAAGACACAGCAATAGTAGCTATTGTATTCAAAATAATTAAACAAGCTGGACAATAACAAGAAAGAAATTAAGAAGATAGAGCGATTTATTGACAAATATTACGTAAGTAAGCATCTAACAACTATGGCTGAAAGTAAACGTAAACGAGATTCCTCGACAGACACGGACGACATTCTATTTACGCCACCGGGAACGGTAAGGGCAGATTTGGACGTACTAAAATCAATTAACGACAAATTGGGCATACTCGAACTGGTTAGTAAAGATATAAAAGCACTGAAAGCGAGTCTCGAAATGAATGACGAAAAAACGGCGTGGTTGGAGAAAGAGACGAATAAATTAAATATATCTG
>JACXGM010041188.1:0-10122 GCA_016801145.1 Umbra pygmaea
TTCATATCGTTCTCTTTAAAATTATTTTCTATTTTGCATTTATACCGATATTTTTCTTTGTTTATTGCCCTTTTAAGTTCTTTTTGGATATTTTTCAGTGTAACCTTATCACCCCTAGCAAAGGATTTTCTTTTGTCGTTAATTAACTTTTTGATTTCAGCGTTCATCCAGGGTTTACCATTTGCATATACCTTAACCGATCAGGTAAAAGAAGTTCACATCTTACCAGTGACCATGATTGATATTTCCTTTACTCTTTATAATTGTTTTATAGGTTACTGTTAAGATATGAACTCCCTTTAACTGATCAATTTGGTCTTAAGTAGGGACTTCCTAAAACTTGTGAACTCAGGGTTACTCAGAAAAGTACTTTTATTTAAGTAAATGTCCACCTCTGCCATGCACTGACATTGAACACACATTCTCAAGAGCCTTTAGGCCATGGTTTTGATCAGCTTACAATACAGTACTTTTCTGTGTGGTGTAAGTAAAGGTGTGTTTGTCGGATGTGCAGGTACACACAGTGTGCAAGGAGCAGCTGTCTACCAAGTGTCCCCTGGGGCAGTGTAAAGTTTCTGTCATCCCTCCCACGGCTCTCAACAGCATCGACTCTGATGGTGAGTTCTGCTCCTCGCATTTACATATCTAATATCCGCTTCCTGTTTTTATCCACAAAAAAAGTGCTGGAAAGGCATTTGTTATTTTTTACATCTTAGTAATTAGGCAGATGCTCTTAACTAGGGCAACTTACAGTAACAGTCAGGGTTAACTACATTGCTCATGAACTGAACAGTGGCGGGCCGTGCATTTTACACCTAGGCCTTCACTATCTTCCCGAAATTAAAACGCATTATAATAACCTCGCAATGACATTCTAGGGCTATAGGTTATTGTCATTCGGCATATAATGCACCCCATATTCATAGTGAAGGTGAGTTTATTCCACTCGATAAAGGTTATTTAACACGAGGCTCAACACCTATGAGACTTACAATACACTAATTGACACGACACGACTGAAACCATAAGAATGTAACACTACGCACTATGACAGGATGTCGCATTACACATACTGTAGCCATCGGATAGCCAAAATCAATGTCCTAACCATTTAAACAAGAACTAACTCACAACAACCAGTCACAACACTAAAAACATGCAAAAATGCCAGAAGGAACAATCAGGATTCAACAGAGATTGCAGACAAGCTGTGGATTAAACGCACATCCAGGTTTACCACGTACACTCAAAGGCAAAGCCCACTAAGACCACTGAATCTGAACCATAAACCTTATATATATATATATACGATCTGAACATGCTTCACACCAGTAGTGATCTAAAACAAGCGACCAGTAATAATTAACAAGTATTAACAGGCCTGGCGCAAAGATCAAGTGTGTCGGGAGATATCCCCATGTTTGAATACAAATACAGTACATGCACTAAGCCCCGTTAAGAAACTTTAAGGCTAGGGATGGGCCAATACCACTTTTTATGGAACAAGTACAAGTACAGAGTATTTCATTTTGGGTACTTGCTGATACGAGTTCCGATAGGAGTACTTTTATGAACTATGCCAAATGTCACATTTATTTATTTATTTGTTAGATGTTGATCAGCCAATTCAAATATAGAAAAGTAAATATTCCTACATATCCACAAGAACATCATTTACATTGCAGGTCAAGAATGTGTAATATTTATTAGATGTCAATGGTTTACGTCTCCTTCCCTAATTAAGTGAGAGAAACATGTTTGTAAACGCAAACGCAATAGACGTTTGTGTTCGAATTTGCCCTAACTAAGCATTGCAGAAGATTTGTGTAAGATGAGAATGTCTGTTTGAAGTGTCTTTCTGCAAAACAGGGATAATTACCTAATCATATTATTTTGTTAAGGTATTTTATTGTTTTATTATAATCAGTACTCAATTAGCTGTACTATCACTGTAATCTATTGAACAAAATATAAATAGGCTACATCGTATTTCCTTTAAGTTATATTTCTTAACGTTAGTATGTCAGAACTTAGAATACCACAATTTTGTTCACCCAGAAGTTTTGCAAACTACCGACACTTACCAAAGCTGCTCATTATTTGAAAACAAATTCTGTCCTCCTTCCTATTTTAAAAATACTTCTATGACGCGGTTGTACAGCACATCTTTGCATTAAGTTCCAATAAAAGATATTGCCCAGTGCTGAGAGTCGATCCTGCCCAGTCCTATATTCACCACCAAAGCTACTTCTTCACCTCCATCTGCCATTTTGCTAAAAGTAAAAAATCTAACAATCTAAAAATTGAAAGTTTAAAGAAATGGAGACGGGAGAGCTAAGCTGGGAGAGCTAAGCTAGTTGTTGTTCGGATGGTGAACTTTAAATTATTTATTTTTTGCTGAACTTTATTGAATTGCCTCTCCTATCAGCAAACAGAAATGATGCTGACGTAAGTCTAGGCTAGCAATCAACAACATGGTCCTGATGGGCTTCAACAGCAGACAGTATTTACTCGGAATTCTGAAGGACCTAGTCTACCCGTAGACAACACAGATGAAAAAATCTTATTGGATAAAAGCTTTCATTTATATGAGCTGCGCTAAAAGCAAGGCAACTGAAAAGAACGTACTGTAGCAATGAAATCACCATATAGACTAATTTAAATGAACTTCTCCTAAAGGATTATTAGGAATGACCGTTCAGTTTCTCCTTAATGCAATGATCTACTCAACCAATCACATGGAAGTTGCTTAAATGCATTTAGGGGTGTGGTCCTGGTCAAGACAATCTCCTGAACTCCAAACTGAATGTCAGAATGGGAAAGAAAGGTGATTTAAGCAATTTTGAGTGTGGCATGGTTGTTGGTGCCAGACGGGCCGGTCTGAGTATTTCACAATCTGCTCAGTTACTGGGATTTTCACGCACATCCATTTCTAGGGTTTACAAAGAATGGTGTGGAAAGGGAAAAACATCCAGTATGCGGCAGTCCTGTAGGCGAAAATGCCTTGTTGATGCTAGAGGTCAGAGGGGAATGGGCCGACTGCTTTAAGCTGATAGAAGGGCAACTTTGACTGAAATAACCACTCGTTACAACTGAGGTATGCAGCAAAGCATTTGTGAAGCCAAAACACGCACAACCTTGAGGCGGATTAGATACAACAGCAGAAGACCCCATCGGGTACCACTCATCTCCACTACAAATAGGAAAAAGAGGCTACAATTTGCAAGAGCTCACCAATATTGGACAGTTGAAGACTGGAAAAATGTTGCTTGGTCTGATGAGTCTCGATTTCTGTTGAGGCATTCAGATGGTAGAGTCAGAATTTAGCGTAAACAGAATGAAAACATGGATCCATCATGCCTTGTTACCACTGTGCAGGCTGGTGGTGGTGTAATGGTTTGGGTCCCTTAGTGCCACTTGGGCATCGTTTAAATGCCACGGCCTACCTGAGCATTGTTTCTGACCATGTCCATCCCTTTATGGCCACCATGTACCCATCCTCTGATGGCTACTTCCAGCAGGATAATGCACCATGTCACAAAGCTCTAATAATTTCAAATTGGTTTCTTGAACATGACAATGAGTTCACTGTACTAAAATGGCCCCCACACTCACCAGATCAACCTAATAGAGCATCTTTGGGATGTGATTGAACAGGAGCTTCGTGCCCTGGATGTGCATCCCACAAATCTCCATCAACTGCAAGATGCTATCCTATCAATATGGGCCAACATTTCTAAAGAATGCTTTCAGCACCTTGTTGAATCAATGCCACGTAGAATTAAGGAAGTTCTGAAGGCGAAAGGGGGTCAAACACAGTATTAGTATGGTGTTCCTAATAATCCTGTGAGTGTATAGTGTTAATGAAAAAATATATTAAAGAAGTACAAAAATACATTTCTGATTCTGATTATCTTTGGGCCTGCAGAGAAGGCCTTGCAGGCCCTGACGGCCCACCACTGGAACTGAATGTCAGTTTTTTTTTCAGCTTGCCCACTCTAGGATTTAGTCGAGCAAGCTTTTGGTTAAAGTTCAGCATTCTTGGCAACTACATTGGCGATTTTGCATTTTGCGTTCAGAACTGCTTTCATTCTTTGTAGCATAAAAGTGGCATCCGGTGTGGTCCTCTTTGGTTATTTGAGTTAATGTTGCCTTTCTGTGATTTCGAAACAGTCTGGCCATTCTCCTCTGACCTCTGCCATCAAACAAGGTATTTTTGCCAATTTTTTCTGCCCATTTTCTGTCAACCCTAGAGAATGTTGTTCAGGAAAATTCCAGTACATCAGCACTTTCTGAAATACTCAAACCAGCCTCTCTGGCACCAAAAACCATGCCACGTTCAAAGTCACTCAAATCACCATTCTTACCGATTCTGATACTTGGTTTGATATTCAGCAAATAATCTTGACCATGTCTACATGCATTTACTTGCTGCCACGTGATTGGATTAGACACTGATTAGATGTTTGCGTTAACGAGCAATTGAACAGGCGTACCTAATGAAGTGGCCAGTGATTGTATTTTTGTGTGGCTTTCATTAAGCCTAAATTTGCGAAACTACACACATTGTCCAGCCTGAAAACTGGTCTGAGACTTGGTGTAACAAGACTTTGTAAGAATCCCACAGCCCAGATAGCTTTTTTTTGTCTAGATCAGTGGTTCCCAAACCTCTCCTGGGCCGTCTCACAGTTTTGTTGTAACCCATAACTAGCTCACCTGATTCAAGCAGGTAATGGCCAGTTCATTAGTTGACAAGTGGATTCAGGTGTGCTAGCTCTGGGACACATCTAAATTATGGCATTGCTGGGGGTCCCCAGGAGAGTTGTGGGAACCACTGTTCTAGATCACCATTGCAAATGAGAATCAGTCCTCAATCTGACCGATTCCCTTAATAAAGGAGAAATAAAATAAAAACTTTACCTCAGTACCTAGTTTTGAGAGGAAACACTTTTACAATTTTCACATTAGTTTTTGTCTGTTACAGATCAGGATCCCCGTAAACATAATACAAAAACGTAATTTTTTTTTTTTTTGTTAGTCTTCACCTTTGTTTCTTATTTACAGTTTAAAGAAAAACCTGTCTGCATCTTTCTTATTGTCATTGGTACTAATCTTTGTGGTTTCAGGGTTCTGGAAAGCCACGTGCCCACCCTCCTGTACCAGCCCGCTCTTGGTTTTTGTCAACAGTAAGAGTGGAGACAACCAGGGCATCAAGTTCCTGCGCCGCTTCAAACAGCTTCTCAACCCCGCCCAAGTTTTTGACCTCATGAATGGAGGGCCTCATCTTGGGTGAGTTTACCCTTTGTTTCCTGTTTAAAGAAACACTCTATACCCCTAATCAGCTCAAAATCCTTGTGCCAGTCATGTTTCCAACACGACACTCACTAAAAATACCTTTTCAGCGCGTTTGATAATCCCCAACTCGGCCACCGTACGTCTTCCAAAATGCTGCGGTGAAGTCACTGCAACATTTTTGAAAATACCAAATGCCGAGTTGGAAATTACAGAACGCTCTGAGAAGGTGTTTTATGTGACTGTCATGTCAGAAACATGACCGGCACAATGATTTTTAGGGGTTTAGGGTTCTGGAGTAACCCTAAGCATGCATGCTAGCATGTGATGTTTGATGTATTTTAGGGTGTAAAGAGGGTTATGCATATGTAACCTGTATTACTGCTCGTAACATAAGCCACTTTTTCCAGTTTGCGGCTCTTCCAGAAATTTGACACGTTCCGTATCCTGGTGTGTGGAGGTGACGGGAGTGTGGGCTGGGTGCTTTCTGAGATCGACACTTTGACGTTACACAAACAGGCAAGTTTACCCCCACCTTCATCCTTCAGTGGGAAAATTGACATTTCAATCTGTTGGGCTGATCTTTCAAGGTGCCTTGTCACTCTGACATTAATAGGTTTGAAGGAAATGAATTGTAATATCTGTAATATTGAGAAAAACCTTAAGCTACTCTTCCACCATCCCTAAACAGTTCCTGAATCTAACAGGAATTTATGGCCATTGTTATTTTATATTGCCTGCTTGGGCTGCATGATATGGATTTACACATCTTCAGAATGACCTGTCCAATCTTCATTGATGGATGGATAGCTCACTCGGAAGCTATTCTTTCTGGCTTACCATTCTTAAATTTATATTTTTGTAATTTAGCAGAATTTCTGAACAAGAGGGACTTACATTTAGTGGTTAATGTAAAACCTAATGGAAAACATTTATGAAAAAGTACAGGTAAAGTACTGATATAGAGCTACATTATTCTAAAATAAGAAAAATGGAGAAAGTATCCTAATTACAAAACATAAAGATTCTGATGTAAAAAAACATAATGCTGTTTGGCCTTGGGACTGGCAATTCATTTCGTCCCACTTGACGCGATTGGAACCAATAATGCAACATGGGTTTTATTTTTAGTGTTTATGTACAGCACAAGCGCGGCATTGTTTTATATTTCCTCTCATGAGTTGCGAGATAATATTTCTCTATATGCTAAGCTGCATTATAATAACCATGTATTAAAGCATCTCAACAGGTATCTTTTTCTAAAACTATTTTTGTCTGACTTTCATTTTCTACCGAAGTTTGGAATGCTAGCTAGTCACACGGACATGTCAGGGCCATATTTGTTGACTTAAATCCTAACAATGACTTTCTGTCTATGACATTTTACATTTTAGTCATTTGACAGACACTCTTTTCAAGTTGGTGTAGTTTTATAAGCTCCAGACATGTGCCCTGGCAGTGGGGGTTTGACCCCCGCTCAGCCACTGTCTGTGCCCTTCCTCGCTGTCGCTTACATGCCTGTCTGCCTAGCTAGTACTTCCTACTGTTCTGTCATTAAAAATATAGATTTTTAAATACCCCTCCCCTAAAAACAATTAATAAGAGTGACTAACATTAACAAACTTGGAATGAAATGACTAGCTCAACATTTAGCCTACTTGGGAATAGAACAGGTCACTTTCTGATTACAAAGACCCACTTCACACCACATATTGCATTAAACTATGGATTTTATAGGTCAGTTCAGATCAATATGTTCTTGCATATTGATCTTAGTGCCCTGGCGATTGGGATTCAAAATCCGGCTTGGCCGATTGTCTGTGTTTTTCTTTCTATCTCCCCCTACATACAGTCAGGTCCAAAAATATTTGGACAGTGACATATTGTCATAATTTTGGCTCTGTAAACCACCACAATGGATTTAAAAGGAAGCAATCAAGATGTGACTTAAAGCTGCATTATATAACCTTCTATTCTTTTTGTCCTGTTGGCCTGAATTTTACGTAATATATATACAGTCAAATTCAAAATTTTAGGGACCCCTGACAAATTTTATGATTTTCATTTCTAAATGATTGGGTGATTGGATCTGCAATTTCATTTGGATGCATATTGCACATTTAATGTTCATCCAATAAACCTAACCTAATTTCACTACAAAAATATTACTGTGTCTTTCAGTTATATGATAGATCGAAATTAAATTGCTGATCCAATCACCCAAAATCATCAATTTATATATGAAAATCATGGAAATTGTCAGGGGTGCCTAAACTTTTGCATATAACTGTGTGTGTGTGTGTGTGTGTGTGTGTGTGTGTATGTATATGTGTGTGTGTGCTTTATGTTTTTACTGAACACAAGAATATTACAGGGACAATATAACCAAGTTCTGAAAATACACATTATTATTTTGTCCATAATATGCATATGTTGCTAGTTGTTATACTATAGTCTGTATTTTGTATTATTTAAGTTTATGTTTTCAGCCCCTGGATCCAATATGCTAGTTCCTAAACTTTGCTTGTCCTGAAACATCATTTTTGCAGTTTTTTGTAGTTTTTCGAAAAAGTGACATAGTGCATTTTTAAGTGTAGTTATTCATCTTTAATTGAAGGGTTTGGTTAACATTTCTGTATTGACCATGTAGGAAATAACAACCCTTCTCATACATAGCCCCCCAACATCAGAGGCTCAAACATTAGACAGACAAATTGGACTAAACCTAATCATGAATAAAATTGTGAGTTTTAATCCTTGGTTGAAAATCCTTTAAAGTCAATGACTGCCTGAAGTCTGGAATCCAAGGACATCACCAGATGCTGAGTTTCTTCCCTTATTATTATTTATGTTCAACTCCAATACACTGTGGTAGACAGCAGAAATAATGAAAACTTAGTCAGTGTCCAAAAATATGTGGAGCTGACTGTCTCCCTTGCTTCTGCTTTATACTGTAGAACTATCTAGAAGCATACAACAAATAACTGACTACAGTGAGTTGTTCGACTACTGGACTAAAACTCATTTTTGGTAAGTCAAACTAACGTTAGTCACACAAGGAGATATGTTATTGTAAGTCAAACAGCACAACAGCATTATAATACACAAAACTAGCAAGGTATTTCTGTAATATAATAATAATATAAATGAACAATAAAAAAATTACCTAAATTAATTTTAATCCAGTAGTCGAACAACTCTCTGTAGTCAGTTATTTTTTTAGTATGCTTCCATAATGCTGTAATAGCGATTTCATTGACCTTCATTTCTCAGATTGGATGATTTTGTAAAGCTGTGAACAAGTTGTTCTATATCGTGGAGCTCCATCCCACAGGGGAGATATTCTCCTAGTGGTTTATCCCCTCTTGCTCTGCAGGTCGCACCTGAAACTATTTGTATATCCGTCACCATACTTGGCAATGGGGTGACGAAGCTACCTCTATATAAACGGGGTCAGCCCGCTATTATATTCCCCCCTTTTCTTCAGCCGACCCAGTTAGAAGCTGCACCTACAAGCGCCGTGTTCAGTTGTGATTCCTGTGTCATCACTTGTCTTTGTCGTTTTGTCTTTTCCTGTCAACGTTACCAGTCGGACCTGCCGCTGCCATCGCCTGGTGGAGGATAACGAGACCCATGTGGCATGCATTCTCTGCCTGGGTGTGCTACCCACCCCTGTTTGCTCGTTATGCGCTGCCATGCCATTAACAAAGCTGCAGGCTCTGTGGGAGTTTTTTTAGTAAGGCCACGATGCTGGAGGAGGCTATTGTAGTAGGGAGGTAAAAGGATACAATTAATGTGCACTTATGAAGTTAAAACATTAATGATTAATATATTTCCTTTTCTTCCCTGTTGCAATAGTCTGAGTTGAGAACGGAGAAATGCTTAATAAATGCGTATAGAGGATTGATAGTATAGACATGTTTTCTATCTAACTATCTGACCTCATAATGATCATTGATCCGTGTGTGTAAACAGCTACGGAAGAAATACTACAGCGACCCGGGAAAACGTAATCGCTAACCGCGATACTCAGAAAACAGTGCATAGGCTACCTAGCTTGAACTGTGTGCGTGATAAGGGCTGAAAACTTAAGAGCAAGCTGCAACAAGATACCTTACGTTTCCCATTAATGTCTCCACCGGAGAAGTTCTTGGGAATGATTTAGAAAGTCAGACGGACAGAACTTAGTAAAGTGAATAATATTTAATTCCAATTAAAGGCATAAATACAACTCTTTAACCGGACACAGAATTACAAGTTACATACCAAGAAATTACTTGTCGTCTAAAACTCCTAAATATGATCTACGATCTAAGCATATCTTATACGGTTCAGTCTATTTCTCAACATTTATTCCACACATTTGCTATGGCACGCACAGACGTGGGCCAGGAGAGTCGTTAAAGAAATCTCATCTGTTTTCCCTTAAACAAAGCCTTATATTCCCCCCCGGAGAGGCGTCGCCCAACTTCCTCGCTGCATAAAAGTGGGAGTCACCATTTGTTAAGGAATTAGCATATTTCATCTGACCAATAAAAGAAGTGTCTGTAATACAAAAAAAAGAATAAGTCAACCGTCAAATAATTATGTTCAGTTATGCACTCAATCCTTTTGCAGAAATGACTGCTTCAATGCGGTTTGGCATGGAGGCAATCCGCCTGTGGCACTGCTGAGGTGTGATGGAGGCCCAGGATGCTTCGATAGCGGCCTTAAGCTCATCCAGAGTGTTGGGTCTTGCGTCTCTCAACTTCCTCTTCACAATATCCCACAGATTCTCTATGGGGTTCAGGTCAGGAGAGTTGGCAGGCCAATTGAGCACAGTAATACCAT
>JACXGM010041189.1:0-10122 GCA_016801145.1 Umbra pygmaea
CATCTGTCACCTTACAGCCAGTCAGTCTTCACAACCAGAAAGAAATGTGTCAACAAAATGTAAAAAGGGAGAATGAACATATAGGAAAAAGATTAAGTCAAATTAGGGTATTAGTGTCACACCCTAATTCTGACAAACAGGTTGACAATATAAAACTTAAAAAAATAGATAAAACTGACAGTTCATACTTGAGTTGATTGAGTTGAATTCCTGCCGAAGGAAATGATGTCAGTTCATGAACATTATGTCATGGGAAGTGTAGGCTGATTTCTTAAAGCTGCTTAAACACTAGCGGCTGGTCCTCTGGGCGCTCAAGTTGAAAAAAGTGAAACCACCCTCCAGAGGGAAAATCTTAAAAATGCTCCACCATCGTGTGCCTGTCTAAGGGATGTCCACTGAACATGTAGATAAGAGGTTTGCGGGCTTGCGATGCGGTGCGTGTCGCATACGTTCAAATTATTCAACTTGTGCGTTGCGTCACCGTGCCGTTGTACAACCCAGCCGCGGTCGGTGGATCTTAATTGGGGAGGACGGGCTCGTATTACGCTCGGAACCGGAGTGAATGGAATGGTGCGCAACGAACAAAACCAACTGTTTTTTTGATTTGCACACATTCCATTCACTCCGGTTCTGAGCATAATACGAGCCCGTCCTCCCCAATTAAGATCCACCGACCGCAGCTGGTACAACCGTAAGTGGAAGTTCTCAATAGAACGAGTAGTACAACATGATAGTAAAGCTGAATTCACACCAGACACGGCAAAAAATCATCGTACGGCATCGTAATGCAGACAAACTTGTACACCGCAATCAACATCGTAATCAATCTTCCACATCTACGAGATGGTGGGCAACATTGCATACAACTGTCCACCTCCAGCAAGGCGACTGGTAGGAGCCGTTTTCAGTTTAGCATTTCTTGACACTATCAAAACTATCGATTGAGCTGTCAAAGCTTGTCTTGCAACCCCATACACCAGATGAACGCGACATATTAGCACTTTATCTGAGGTAAATCAACTTCCGGTTCTGGCACCGTACGGCAAAGCACCGCACAAGTTGGATTATTTCGACTATTGCGACACCCCCGCCGCACCGCATCCACATTTTGCCTGTTCCGGTAGATTTGCCGCAGCGGTGCACATTGCATCCTATTGAAATGAATGGACTTCCGCCGCAATGCAACCAGTTTGCCGGATCTGGTGTGAATTCAGCTTAACAGTCTTGCCTTGCGAATGCAAATGGGCATCAAGTCCGCACTATGCGGGCACTAGTATCTGGTAAAAAGTAACATGTGCTAAAATCTGACGTGTCCAATGGACATCCCGCCTAAAGGGTAAAAACGCAAAAGTCTGTAGCGATCTGCTCACGGTGGCTCTTGTTGCGTACGTGTTTACGTCATAGGCATGCGCCATATGTCTATATATTTTGACTGACAGGACTCCCAGTTCATGTTGTGCCTTTGTGGCTTTTAACTCCACCTCCTCGTCTGTCTAGACAAAATATTCAGATTTTTTTGTTGTACTCTTTGCGTGTTGTATTTTGGATTCGTGCTAAGGGAGGGAAGTAGAAGGTAGGTTGTACCAAGGGGGTAGGCTTAGAGACGAAAGTTTAAGCAGTCATGGGCTTAGCGGCCAATCGTGGAACTGCACCCCTGTGGCCCAAAAACACTTGTTCCCACTTTTTTGCCGACAGATTTCTTCCCCAAAACGCTAGTCTAAACGTGGAATAGTCAGCCAGCTGATTCGCATTAGTGATGGTTAGTTTGTCCACTAAGTACTGTTCAATGTGATAATAAATACTGTACATTTTTTATTTACTCACCTTAATATCTTAAGTTTACAGTGTGGACTCATAAGACCTTGAGAGATCTGTTTCACCCCAGTGTCTGTTACATTGTTGTAGCTAAGATCCAGCTCTGTCAGACACGATCCAGCTAACTGAAGACTGGAGGCAATGGTTTCACAATGGACACCTTTGAGTTCACACCCTGCGAGTCTAAATGAAATAATAACAACATTGATATTACTGTTAGATACAGGGCACTTAAAAATATGTGACAACACCCCACTTAATCACAGGTAACACCAATATCACAATGCCTTTAAGAGCGTTAAAAAAAACACCAATTCTTATATGACCAAAAGAATGTGGACACCTCTAATAAAATTGGAGGGGGGATAATGATCTGGGGCTGGTTTTCAGAGTTTGGGCTAGGCCCCTTTTGCAAATTTTCCACCGGCAAAATGGCCCAATTGGGCCCAATTTGGACATATTCACTTAGGGGTGTACTCACTTTTGTTGCCAGACATTTAGACCTTACAGGCTCTGCGTTGAGTTATTTTGCCAGGCACTGAGATAAATGTACCTCAAAATGCTTCTACCGGCCTTATGAAGCCCTCCACTACCTTTCAGACCTTGTCCCATATCAACCCACACGCTCGCTCTGTTCTGGTGCAGCAGTCCACCTAATCATCCCCAGGTCCAGGCTACAGAGCTTTGGTGTCAGGGCTTTTTCCAGGGTTGCTCCTAGACTCTGGAACTCCTTGCCTCAAACCATCCATGTCTTTTAGTCTGATGTCATCATCTTTCACTGCCTTAAGTCGTATATATTAAAAAGCCTACACCCTAGGACAGCCCCTGCCTCCCTTCCCTTAGTTTTTTTCTTTCTGTTATTGCTTATTGCATGTGTGCTCTGTGAGCACTCACTCATATCTCTGTCTTGTTTATGTGAAAGTTTGTAAAGCGTCCTTGGGTCCCTGAAAAGTGCTATATACACCAATCAGCCAAAACATTACAATCACTGACAGGTAAAGAAAAAACCACTGATAGTCTCATTTTCGTGGCACCTGTCAATGGGTGGGATATATTGGGCAGCAAGTGAACATTTTGTCCTCAAAGTTGACTGATGGGTAAGTGCGAGGATTTGAGCGACTTTGACCAGGGCCAAATTGTGACGGTTAAACAACTAGGTCAGAGCATCCTGGTCTGCAGTGGTCAGTACCTATCAAAAGTGGTCCAAGGAAGAAAAACGGTGAACCAGCGACAGGGTCATGGACGGCCAAGTCTGATTGATGCATGTGGGGGCAAAGGCAAAAAAATCTAACGTATTTCAACAGAAAAATAGGCTGTAATTTAAAGAAATGTGAATGTTACTGTGACCTAAACATGGTTGCAAACCATGTTCACCCTTTCATAGAAACGGTATTCCCTGATGGCAGTGGCCTCTTTCAGCAGGTTAATGTGTTCTGCCATGAAGCAAAACTGGTTCAGTAATGGGTTAAGTAACACAACAACAAGTTCAAGGTGTTGAATTGGCCTCTAAGTTCCCGAGATCACAATTCAATCAAGAGATGTGCAGTACCTAATGAAACACTCCAACCCTCAAACACCGGTCATGTTTCTGACATTACAGTAACTAAAAACATATTTTCATTGCGTTCTGAAGTTCCCAAACCCGCCACTGTAAGTTTGTGAATTCTTTGCCAGTGATGTCAATTGCTAAATCTTTTAAAAACTACAGCTAGACTTCCTTCTCTGTTGTCGTCATGATTCGAGTTTATTGGATAATGATACTGTGTACTTAGTTTGAGAACATTCATCCGTTGAATAACAGTTTGAGAGGGTCATTTTTTAACAATGGATGAAAATCCTGTAGAGCTGGATGTCTTCGCCTATGAACACATGTTATTGAATGATAATATTCAAATTTGAACCAGGCCGGTTGTATATTTGTTGGTCAAATTTTAGAGAAATAACAATGAAAGAGTTATAGTAATCGGTGAGTTAACTGCCTAAGTAGTCCTTTGTCTGGGGATTTCATTCAGCCATTTGGGCTGGCAGGGTGTAGCCTTATTAGCTCCAATGCAGCTACGGTCGGGGGATTTTAACTGAGGATGCCGGGCTTGCATTACGTTTAGGACTGGAGTGAATGGAATGGTGTGTAGCACATCAAAAACCCATTGTGTGATGTTGTTCTGTTCTGTACTGTAGCACCACCCTCAGGCCACCAGATGTTAAAGGGTCAGTGTGTAGTATTTTTAAGGATCTATTGACAGAAATGCAATATAAGATCCATAACTATGTTTTCAGTGGTGTGTAAAGACCTTACATAATGAACCATTATGTTTTTATTACCTTAGAATGAGCCATTTATTTCTACATAACCGCGGGCACCCATCTTCTATGGAGGTCGCTGTATTTTGTCGTCATTACTCTACCGTCGCCCTCAGTGAACAAACAGAGCTACAGAGTGCGTTTCGTCACTACCTTGAAAGAGAAGCAGCAGCAGCAGCAGCAGCAGAAGAAGAAGCAGCAGCAGAAGAAGAAGAAGAAATGGCTAAACTTTTAGTACCCTGTTAGAAAAAAATATGTAACGTTAGTTGGATTGTTATTTCGAAAGCATGATGAGGCCAGACGAATACGGGAGCAATGCAGGCAGAAATCTCTGGTAGAAAGCTAGCCATAGACACTGTGAGAAGAAACTTTTCCCTTGTCAGTGGTGTAAAATATGTAGTTGGATTATTGCATGTAACATACTTCTTCTCCCTCGCTTTGTTGTGAATTTGCTATGTTGGGAGAAATGTGCTGGTTATTTTCTTAAGACAATCGGCTGATTGGTACTATTTACGGCAAAACAGAACGTTAGCCTAGAGCATAACAGCTCATATTAGCCAGCTAAACTTTTAGTACCCTGTTAGAAAAATATGTAACGTTAGTTGGATTGTTATTTCGAAAGCATGATGAGGCCAGACGAATACCGGAGCGACACAGGCAGAAATCGCGAGTAAACATCAGTGTGGCTTTTCCCAGATAGAAGGCTCTAATAAAGGAAACATTTTTTCAAAGCAACTTTTTTTATCTTGTACTAACTAGCCTGAAAATAAGCTAGGTAAAGTCAGTGAATAAAACACTAACACTATATATGAAGAAACCTCATTGCTTGACTTGGTACTCTGCTGTCTCAGATGACAACATATTTTATCCTAAGTCGGCCACTGTAGATGATTTTTTTTGTTTGCTAAGGGAGGGGTAGGCGGTGAGTGACTGGCTGTTTGTAATTTGCAAACCATACCACTAGATGCCACTTCATCTTACACACTGAACCTTTAAAGTATGATTTGTTCACAAGCCCATGGCTTTGATTGGTTATTATTTTGATTGCTGGGACAGCAATATATTGTCATCGTTTTTTTAGTATTATTTTAATTATTATTCTCTTTCATTGATTTCTTTGCATCTTTACAGGTCCCGTAGTTTTGACGACATTGGTTTGGTTGCAGCAGGGCAATTTACCTCCAATTGCCGTGCAGTGTGCTTGTAAGTTTTAAAATGATCGGTCAGGCAGTTTTTTCTGAGTCCCATAGGATTTTAATGGATAAATTATTATTTAAAAATATACATTGACCAGTAGGTGGCAGTCTATGCTAGGGTTTGGTGATAGATATAGGCTGTTTTCCTCCTAGGCCATGACATCAATGTAAATAGTGTTATATTTTACAATAGGTTTTTCAATAGTGAATGGGGAGATACGTGTTATTTCCATCGTTGATTACAACAGATGCATTTGAGACAAGTAGGTGCTTCGAATGATGTTATCATCCGTTTAGTTTACAAAGTTCATTGTAGTTTTGTGTGCTCTCAGTTCTTCCTGTCATCAGATACATTTGGCCAGCATATCTTATTATAAAAGATGAAGTACTACTACTGCGACCAAACTTTTTGTTTGTGAAATAGCGTTTACTCACGTTTTCATTTAGTTAAATATATCTTTTACCCAATCAATATTTAGTTCCCAGCATTTTATTCAGCGATTTCTTTTATGAATCTGTAGCTACTACATTAGGTACACATGCTAATCACTTTTTTGACCTACTTTTTCCATCAAAGCTGCCTCAATTCTTTATGGCGTTATGGTTAGTGTTTTTATTGGCTAGAATGTTCTGTTAAGATTATATACTGTATGCAATGTTTGTCTACAGTATATGGTTCATTGTTTATCCTTACTTTCGTTCGCTGGTTACCCCACCTGAAACAAGAGGGGGGGTTGCTAAGCACAGTATGTTTTATTTCGCTCCGAGTGCAGCTCGCCAGCTATCAACACAGACTCAGCCGATGTGTAGATTTATTGGCCAAAACATCTCAACTCAGCAAGACAAGCTAGGCAGACCTTACAATACATTAGTAATTAAGCTAGGTAGTCTTGTGATTATATTGTTGTTGGAAATCAGAGGAGCCACACGTATATGTGTGATTTTAACGGTTATGTCTGGGATTGAGTTTAAAGTCAAGGGAACGTTGGTTACACCTTGTTGACAGGGCAGAAAAATGAAGCAGTCAACTACTGCAACCAGATTTCTAAGATTGCAGGTTGTGAGAATTGCTCAAGTGACTGCTGCAAGCAAAATTAAAATTGTGAAGCTCCAGTTCTTTACATACATCTACGTTAAAGGAGAATTCTGGGCGATTTCAAAACGTAGTTCTGTTGTTTGCATATCTGAGGTGCTCTCAGTAGCGTTAATAACTCAAAGAATCTGTATTGCCAAAACCGTGTTTACCTTTTGTTCCAGTATGCAACCATTACGCATTTATGGGGCAAGTAATTTTTTTTTTAAACTGACGATTGGTCTGACTGTAGGGGATTGTGGGATATTGTTTGCTGGATTTATTCATTATTATACTGAAATACTGT
Organism: Umbra pygmaea; assembly: GCA_016801145.1. Classification (NCBI taxonomy): domain Eukaryota; kingdom Metazoa; phylum Chordata; class Actinopteri; order Esociformes; family Umbridae; genus Umbra; species Umbra pygmaea. The sequence continues at coordinate 6,692 of JACXGM010041189.1, forward strand.
TATATTGTTGCCTACCTGTGCATAACAGGCCTTTTGTTTATATAGATATGAGTATTCTGAAGTACAGGTGTTCTTAGCAATGGTGTTATTTGTTCTGAACTTGGTTTCAAAGATGTTCAAATAAAAGATCTGCAGTTAACTCCTCCATTCCCTCCACAAACGTGACATGAATACTTAAACGTACAATATGTAGTTTTTCGCCGCTAGGGGCTCTCAATCAAAACAATAGCAAAACATGTACTTGGATGACGTCGGGAAGTAGCGTGGGATCATGGGTTTTGTTATCGTCGTCAATGACAACCTTTCAATCTAGCGTCTCTGGCAGAAAAGATGTTCACTGACAAAGTAATGTATTGTTAAAAATGTTATAACTTTATTCACGTTATGTTTGGCGGTTCCCTGGAACTTAGAGCAACTAGAGGAGTCAAAGGTTATATGACGCCATTGATGGAAGACAAAATGAAACGTCACGTGTCTTTGAATTACAGTACAAATTTCTCTGGGTTTGAAAGTTGGGGGTAAAATTTGAGATAATATAAGTACACAACTAACAAATATAATATAGGTATAGTGATGTTTGCTTTTTTAACGCTATTTTGTTATTGTTTCGGAAAACTACATATTGTACATTTAATACTAATTTTCTCATTAATTCATTTTGTTAGCATTAGTTAAAACATCTCACTAATGGCTGCAAGCCCTGAATTCAAATAAACTAGTCCGAGTTATCCAGCCTTAACCAAGTGCCAGCATGTCTGTAATTTCCTACTTCATAGCTTGTATAAGTGAATGTCACAAATCCAGAATAACTTGGTCTTTGCTGCATAGTTTCCACATGGTCCATAGCTCTTAGGTGATACCAAAGAATATAGAATAACATTTATAGAAATATAATAAAACTCTTCTATATATTTTAAAGTATTTAGTAAATGATGATCCTGATTAATGTTGATCATTGAACAGAGATTCTCTATTAATTATACAGGAACCTCAATACAATGTGTGGGATTTTTTTCTCATATCATTGCTACATTTTATTGCATATTTCCTCAAAGTTTCTTCTGCATAAAGTATACAATATACTACACATTTTATTAATTATTACACTGTTCATTTCTATGACAAGAAAATACTTCTATACTAACAGCATTCAGGGTACTATTGGCTAGCACATGAAAGTCTGTGCGACCCTCCAAGGATATGCCTCCCCAGACCTTCACTGACAAAATGGTCATGCTGGATGTTGTTGTAGGCAGCATAGCCTTTAACACGGCATCTCCAGACTCTTTCACATCTGTCACTTGCTCAGTGTGAACCTGCTCTCATTTGTGAAGAGAACAGGATGCCAGTGATGGACAAGTCATTTCTGGTGTTCTCTGGTCAATACTAGTTGAGCTGCAGAGTGCTGGGCTGTGAGCACAGATCCCACTAGATGACATCTCGCCCTCATGCCACCTTCATGGAGTTTGTTTCTGACAGCTTGGTCAGAAACATGCACACCAGTAGCCCGCTGGAGGTCATTTTGTAGGCTCCTCCTGTTAACTCCTTGCAAAAAAGATCAGATACCGGTCCTGCTGCTGGGTTGATGCCCTTCTATGACCCTGTCCAGGTCTACTCATGTAACGGCCAATCTCCTTGTATCTCCTCCATTCTTTTGTACTGAGAGACACAGCAAACCTTCTTGCCACAGCACATATGGATGTGCCTCCTGGAGGAGCTGAACTACCTGGGCATCCTGAATGGGCTGCAGGTACCGCCTCATGCTACCAATAGTGACAAGGACACTAGCAAAATGCAAAGTTTAGTTGACTTTATAGTGTGAAGATGGCGTGTTCCCTTATTTCTATGTAATAGAAACTTTTTCAGATAAGAACTTGATTACTGTGTAAATAAATATATCTGTGCATTTTGAAACAAAGGTAACAAACATGGGACAAAACTGCGACAACAAAACTAAAAACGTGACGATGTAGGAATTTGTATGTTTTTTTACTCGTAAATGTTTACTGCTCTTTATAGTATACATTTTATTTATTTTTAAGAACTTTTCATCTTTGGTATACATAATTTCTTTACACATGCATTAGACTTTTGCACAGTCATATATGTTTTACAAACTCAGAATAACAGCACTTTCAGTGTTCCATCCCCCATTTTAAGGAAGCAAAAGCATTAAGACAGTGGTTTTCAACCTTATTTTGGTCCATCGTCTCCCTTTTTATTATCAACATCCCATACTGCCCCCCATCAAATAAATGTAGGCTAATTGACCTAAATATTAATTATTATTATTATAGTTGTTGTTACTATTGTTATCATCAAAAGTCATCATAAAAACATATCATTGAATGATGAACAACAAATGTATTAGTTTCCCAGGAAACAAATAGCAGCAAATAAGAAACAGCTATCAATTTAACATTCAAATCTTAAAGGGATACTTCACCCTACACCTATCTGGAGGTGCTAGTAGCTTCTCCCAGACATTTGTAGAGCAGTGAGATATGTTTCACCCATCCCTGGCTAGTGTAAGAGCAAGATTTGAAATTTTGCGAAGAATTTTCACACGCTGACGTCACCGTGTGAGTCCAATGGACTTTGGAGATAGGAAAAATGAATATAGGCGTGTATTCGGTCGCGGAAATAAGCATCCCTGTTATACTGATCTGGCTTTCAAACCTACTACTTAAAGCCTCGGTTTTCCTTGATTTTTTAAGGTATAGCTTGTCTTTCTGTGACGTTTCGATCAGCCGTTTTAATGCTAAACAGACGAGGTGGTATGATTTTTTCAGTATGTAGAGAACTACAACGCTGACTGCCTTGTTCCAAGCCCCGCCCACCCGGCAGGTCCTCTGGATTCTGTGAAACAGTTCGTAACCAAAGTAGCTGGTAACACAATTGCTACTAACCTAGGATTTGCAGATGAGGAATTTTACAACTTGCTTTTAACATTCTGAGTGACATCCAACCAACATGTTTATGCTCGAGTACACCGAATAACATTTACAACAAATGGAGTTTGATATCCAGCTTCAACAAGGCAGCATGTACTACAGATAATCCAGTTGAAACGCGGTTAAATTCTAATTGCCTAAGTGCTTCTGTGGGAATATGTCTATCCATGTCTACTCGTCGTGGAATAGCTTTACTTGTAAGGCTTAAACAAAAATGACTGACGACCGCATATGCGTCACTGAATCACTGAGGTTTTCCAGCACGCATGGAAAGAGACAATTAACTACTTAGGGAGCACTCTCCCGCCACAGGGAGATTTCTGCCCCCCACCACCCCCAAAAACTGGTTCACAAGTCCTATTGCTAGGTTATATATACATGTTATATATCTACAGAAAGCTTAGACACTTAGGAATGTAGCAAATGTCACCATTCTACAGTAGTTATAAGAAAATAATAACTTCCCCTCATAATGTG
>JACXGM010041190.1:0-10121 GCA_016801145.1 Umbra pygmaea
ATTCTGGGAGTTGTGGTAGCTCAAGTTTAAACGGATACAGAAGCCCCCCAGTGGATGCGAAAGGAACTGAAATATACTATCGGCTTTTCTCTGATATATTGAAAAAGAACAGATGTGTATATGACATAAATCATCTATGGTAACGTTTGTAAATGGTATACTATGAAACTGATTTACTGTGGAACACTCCTTTAAGGAAAACAAAAGGGCCTTCGCCGTTGGCTTGGGCCCTAATAATCTTAAGGAAAACAATAGGGCCTTCGCCATTGGCTTGGGCCCTAATAATCTTAAGGAAAACAATAGGGCCTTCGCCTTTGGCTTGGGCCCTAATGAGTTTTAAATGAGAGATAATGAGTCCCAATTGTAACAGTCAATCGCGCCACTGTGTGGTTTACAACATTTGAAGACCTTGGTCCATAGATTACAAATGTCAAACAACATGAAGAACTGTCATCTGCTTCCATAAGTGTAGTGTTTAAAGTATTTTTCATAAATACACAATTGACAGAAAAGTTTGTTAGGGATCGCCCCCTAATTGTCAAATTCTCCCTAAAAAAACATACCCAAAGTTAAACTCTTGTTACACTGGACCTGAGACAAGGACAAACATATGGTTGATATTTTTTTAAAGAAAAGACTGAAATTTTTGGATATGTAAAAATCATTTCAAACAAATATACACAATGTATATGGCAGAATATGAAATAAAGAAAATGTATAATTATTTTCTGTTTTTATTTTTCTACATCCTCTTTGAAAGAACCCTACAAAGCTATATATTAAGATAGGATACTGGACCCAATTCAAATCATGTTGTTAAGGTGCTGGCCACACAAGTCTAACATTTTAGAGTGATTGAGTGAACAGCTAATGAGCTATAGCTTTGTTTGTGAAACTATATATTTTGTTTAAATGCACCGTGAGGACGTTTACATCCGGGTCCTGAGACGAACAACACATTTCTTTCCTGAATTATCTCTGTCAGTCTTCAGTTAAAATTGTTAATCTTGCAAATTTTTAAGATCTCTGTTTCATAAGGATGATGTATATGCCAAAATTGCTAAGCTTTTGGACACTTTTCACATCCGTCTTTTGTTCAGAAGTGCAGGTCAAATACACTACGTTTTTCATTTATTTATGAATACATTTAACAGTCCGGTAAGAAACGCTGTTTTTACATTCAAGATGGATTTTACCTGGGAAAACTATGCTTTAAGTCATTACTGGGACCCTTTGATGACCAAAAAGAAGGATTTTATGACCGTAAGTAAAATATTTTGTACGAAAAGCTTAACATAAGTGACGTGTGCTAACCTGTATTTCCTAAGTAAAATGTAATTGTTTTCAAGACGCGTACCTGACATTAAGTAGTCTAACGTTGTGAGTTTTATAGCTACACTAAAACCGAGATATTTGCTAGAATCCAAAGATTCTAAGCTTTAAGAACATATAATACTTGTATATATAACCTAACAAATGAGGGTGCTAGCCGTGTTTTCCTTTTGCCATTCAATTTAATTTTAGGTACAAAAACGACTAGTTGAGTAAACAAGCTAACAGCTTTTGGTACTGGCTGTTTACGTCACATTATGATTAATAATTATCTCATTTTCATAGCTATTTTAAAACCGAGATATTTGCTAGAACCCCAACATTCTATGCTTTAAGGACATATGAGACATGTATTTACAAATTAAATATTACATTCATGAGCTTTGTTTTTATTCCTTAATGTATTTACTATGAAGTGAAAAAAAACACGTTTTTTTCAAGACGCATAGCTGACATTAAGTAGTCGTAACGTTGTAAATTTTATAGCTACACTAAAACCGAGATATTTGCTAGAATCCCAAGATTCTACGCTTTAAGGACATATAAGACATGTATATATAACCCAATAAATGACGGTGTTAGCCTTGTTTCTAATTTGACATTCCATTTAATTTGAGGCACATGTGTACAAGGCACGTAGCTCACATTATGAGGGGAAGTTATTATTTTTGTTATAACTACTGTAGAATGGTGACATTGGCTACATTCCTGAGTGTCTAAGCTTTCTGTAGATATATATATAACCTAGAAATAGGACTTGTGAACTGTGATTGTTTGGACTTGTGAACCAGTTTTTGGGGGTGGTGGGGGGCAGAAATCTCCTGGCGGCGGGAGAGTGCTCACTAAGTAGTTAATGAGTCACAATTGCAAATATGATCTTTGTGGGCAGGGTGTACAATGTCCATTTTAGAACATTGTCAGACCAACATTCACTTTTGTAAGACTTACATGAACTTTTGTCAGAACTACTTCCGTCAGAAATACTTGCGTCAGAAATACTTGCGTCAGAAATACTTGCGTCAGAAATACTTGCGTCAGAAATACTTCAGTCAGAAATACTTGCGTCTGAAATACTTGTGTCAGATTAAATGGTGTGTAATAGTGTGTATTAGTGTTGTAATAGTGTGTAAAAGTGTGTATTAATGTTGTAATAGTGTGTGTTAGTATTGTAATAGTGTGTATTAGTATTGTAATAATGTGTAATAGTGTGTAATAATATGTAGTGTTGTAATAGTGTGTATTAGTATTGTATTAGTGTGTATTAGTATTGTAATAGTGTTTATTAGTATTGTAATAGTGTTTATTAGTATTGTAATAGTGTGTATTACTATTTTAATAGTGTGTAATACCGTGTATTAGTGTTGTAATAGTGTGTAATAATGTCTAATAGTGTTGTACTAGTGTGTATAAGTATTGAAAAAGTGTGTATTAGTACTGTAATAGTGTATAATAGTGTGTATTAGCATTTTAATATTAACCAAACACTCTAACCAGTTACCCCACCCACTCCAAACACTAGCCAATAACACTAGCTACATTTTGTCCCTAGATAAGGTACAGTAGAATTTCTGGGGAAATTGTGACGCGTTCTTGTAGCCACCCTTAGTTTCCAGCTGGAGCTGGTGGAGTAAATGGCTGGAGCTGGTGGAGTAAATGGCTGGAGTAGGCAGAGTAACTGGGTCGAGTGGGTGGAGTTACTGAGTGGAGTGGGCGGAGTAACTGGGTGGAGTAGGCTCAATAACTGTGTGGAGTGTTTTGTGCGGGCAGAGTAACTGAGTGGAGTTGTCGGAGTAACTGGCTGGAGTGGGTGGAGTAACTGGGTGGAGTGTGCTAAATGACTGTTTGGAGCTTTGGAGTGGGTGGAGTAACTGGCTAGTGTTTGGAGTGGGTGGAGTAACTGGGTGGAGTGGGCAGTGTAACTGGCTAGAGTGTTTGGTTAATATTAAAACGCTAATACACACTATTACAACACTAATACACACTACACTATTCCAGTACTTATACACACTTTTTCAATACTTATACACACTATTACAACACTAATAGACATTATCACACACTATTACACACTATTACAAGACTAATACACACTATTACATCACTAATACACAATATTACACATTTTAACAATATTGATACACACTATAACAATGCTAATACACACTATTACAATAAAAATACACACTATTATACACTATTACAATACTAAAACACACTATTACAATATTAATAAACAATATTACACACTATTACAACACTAATACACATTATTACAATACTAATACACACTATTACAATACTAGTACAATACTAATACACCCATTTACAATACTTATACACACTATTACAACACTAATACACACTATTACAAAACTAACACACACTATTGCAATACCAATAAAAACTATTACACACTACTACAATACTAATACACACTAATCAAATACTAATACACAGAATTAAACAATAATACAATATTAATACACACTATTACAACACTAATACACACTAGTACACACTATTACAACACTAATACACAGTATTACAAAAGTCTGACAAAGGTTCATGAAAGTCTGACAAACGTTAATTTAAGTCGAACAAAAGTTAATGTAAGTCTTACAAAGGTTCATCCAAGTCTGACAAAAGTTCATGTAAGTCTGACAAAAGTTCATCCAAGTATGACAAAAGTTCATGTAAGTATGTCAAACGTTCATGAAAATCTGACCAACGTTTATGTAAATCTGACACACTTACATCTAAGTCTGACAAACGTTCATGTAAGTCTGACACACTTACATCGGTAACACTTTATTTTGAGAGTCCATCTCTAGATGCTCTAAATATTATCTGCATACTGTCAACAACATTTTAACAAACTATCTACTAACCCTAATCCTAACCTTAACCATTCCCCTTATGTTAAACCTAACCTTAACCATTACCCTAAAACATATTCTAAACTTACCCTTACCCTTAAAATACACAATTATTTGCTTATCAACAGATGGTTTGTTGATAGTTTGTTGTTAGTCATATCATCAACAAACTATATGTAGAGCACATACAGATGGAATGTCAGACTCTCCACATAAAGTGTAACCCTTACATCTAAGTCTGACAAATGTTCATGTTAGTCTGACAAAAGTTAATCTAAGTCTGCCAAAAATGTATTTAAGTCTAAAAAACTTGAATCAGAAAAACATTCATCTGATAAACAGGGGTCAGAAATACTTGTCTCAGAAAAACTTGTGTCAGAAAGACTTGATACTGACCAAGTCATTGGCCCTCATTTATCAAAAGTGCATAGAAACCAGCGCAAGAAATCATCTTACGACGGGGCTAGTGTGATTTACAAAACGATCATATCACTCCAATTCCAAAATAAAATCAGTGGACCTAGGAAAAATGCAGTGTGGACTGAGGTTACTGTTACAGTCATTGAAAGCGATAAATGAGAACCTGAAGTGCATTTCAAATAAATGAATTAGTTTCACTAAACATTCCACATCAGTAGCAGAGTGGCAATCGGGAGAGTCTGACATTTCCCGGTGGGCCGTTAGTGTTTCGAGGCCGCGAGGGCTGGTCTGATAATAGTTTTACATTGCAAGTTCTTAGCAACACCATTACCAAACTGTGCAGCCTCTGCTCAACCCATCCTTTTTATTTAACCAGGTAAGTTGACTAAGAACAATATCTTATTTACAGCAACGACCTGGGAGCAATTAGAGTAAAGTGTCTTGCCCAAGGACACAACGACATTTGGCTCAGTCGGGAATCGAACTGGCAACCTTCTGACTACAAGTCTGACTCCCTACCCACTGAGCCGTCTGTTCTTCTGAGTGCGCGCAACAGTAGAGATGCAGCAGATGAGGTGATAGACAAAGATAACTTCTTAATAACGTCCATATTTGCTACCATATTAGCTAACTCATGTGTCTGCTTTAGAAATTGAAAGTCTCTTCCAAAACAATGCAGGCTCTTGGAACTTAGTTTTCAAAATGGTAAGGAAAATTGTTGCTGAAATTTCAGTCAGGTGTCTAGCTACAGCTTTACACTGTCAGTAGATGGCTAGCCAGCATACAAGAGTTGACAAGAGCTCTGGTTATGTACTGTACGACAAAGTAAGTGTATTAACTAGCTAAATGTGTAGCTCAAATATACAGTAAAGCTTAACTCTCATAGTAGCTCATTTTATTTATTTAATAAGAGAATGAATCTCGATCTAAGCCTTACCCAAACCCTTACCCTAACCTTAACCACTCAGAACCCTTGCAGTTATCTCGATCTAAGCCTTACCCAAACCGTTACCCTAACCTTAACCGCTCAGAACCCTTGCAGTTATCACGTCTGCATCGTGCATGGCACTCGAATAAAGTTTCCGCATGGATTTGAACTTGAAACTTCCGGGATGTGAGTTGCACGTTTATATACTCCCATCCACCTTCCCCATCCTACCAACCTGCTAAATCTACGCAATTTACACTCTGCTACATCCCCATGCGATATAAAAAGTATCGCCTCCTGCTGGTAGAGCACCTTCGTAATGTGTGTAATGTTCACACCTTGGTGAGGCAAAGCGTGACATTGACACCAGCCGTGGTCAGTGGATCTTAATTGGGGAGGACGGGCTCGTATTACGCTCGGGACCGGAGTGAATGGAGTGGTGCGCAACGCAAAAAACCCAGTGTGCAAAACAATAAAACACTGGGTTTTGTGCGTTGCGCAGCATTTCATTCATTCTGGTCCCGAGCGTAATACGAGCCCATCCTCCCCAATTAAGATCCACCGACCGCGGCTGATTGACATGCCAAACCCAATGGACCAGCATGTGTATTACATGCTTGGCCGTGATACTGGGTTGCATGAAAAATAAGAGTTGCGCGTCCCCCCAGGCAACCGGGCTACCATATTCAGAACAAACATCCTGGCATCACATATGATCTGAACGTTGTTTGAATGAAAGTTTTAGCGATTGATAAATTCATAATCATACATGGATGGTGGCTAGATGCACATGAGAACAATCAATCACCCCAATCACATTTGGAAACCCAGCAATCTCATAAAATTGTCTTTTAATCACAGTTTACTGAGCATCCTCATATGGAAATTGAATATACCTAGCAGAAAGGTACTTGATAGCCGCCCAAACTGCTGGCATACTTGTTGTTGGCTGTGATATATACCAGTCCTATCCCCGATCTCCCGCTGAAAGGTCCCGGTGACCAAAAACCCTAACATAGAGAGCATGCATTAAGGTCCTCTGATGCTACATTCAGACCGATCATGAATTGAGCAGGTAAAGGACATCATAAATATCCATTGACCATAAGGAATAGAATTGACTTTGTGTTTTCAATTAATTGATGACTGTTTAGGTGTGAACTCCCTTTACCTGGTCATTTTGGTGTTAATTGGTAGTGCTGGGGAAAGGGCGCATGCAGGTTGTCAATGCAGACTTATATATTCATAACAGCATTGCTCTATCAATTGTAAATTCTTAATCTGACATCCTCAGTTGATTGAGAATGTATTCACAGAGCAAATTGTGAAGTTGGAAAAATAACTTTGCATTATTATTTAGCAAACCAGACTGAGATTATGAAGATACGCGAGCTGGCATTTATGGAGGACCAAGTCTGCCAAAATAAGAAATAAATATATAAATAAATAAATGCTCAAAATTAAAAATAGTCACAAAACGTAAACAAAACGACTTTTCTCATTCTGATTGCTTTAGTAGTTCAATTTTATAGTGTTCTGTGCTCTTCCCAGATGAAACATCCTTCAGCATGACTGGTTTGGCGGTGGGTCAGTAATGGTGTGGGGTGGCATTTCTTTGGGGGGCCGCACAGCCCTCCATGTGCTCCCCAGAGGTAGTCTGACTGCCATTAGGTACCGAGATGTGATCCTCAGACCCCTTGTGAGAACATATGCTGGTGCAGTTGGCCCTGGGTTCCACCTAATGCAAGACAATGCTAGACCTCATGTGGCTGGAGTGTGTCAGCAGTTCCTGCAAGAGAAAGGCATTGATGCTATGGACTGGCTCGCCCGTTCCCCAGACCTGAATCCGATTGAGCACATCTGGGACATCATGTCTCACTCCATCCACCAACCAGGGAGGTCATTCGGGCACGTGGAGGCCACACACACTACTGAGCCTCATTTTGACTACTTTTAAGGACATTACATCAAAGTTGGATCAGCCTGTAGTGTGGTTTTCCACTTTGATTTTGAGTGTGACTCCATATCCAGACCTCCATTGGTTGATAAATTTGATTTCCATTGATAGTATTTTGTGTGATTTTGTTGTCAGCACATTCAACTATGTAAAGACGAAAGTATTTCATTTGATTAGTTCATTCATTCAGATTTAGGATGTGTTATCTTAGTGCTCCCTTTATTTTTTGAGCTGTGTATATTTTCCGCCGCTAACATTCAATGCAGGTTGGTGAATTGGAAGTGCTTACACTTGGAGGCTGAGCAACAGCATGAAGGCCTGACAATCTCTCCTCAAGATTTATTCTTTTAGACCATTCTGACTCTGCCTGAGACATTCTCTGATTTGCTTTGCCATTGCATCTTCCCCTTTTTGTCATTCTCAATGTTATGTAATCTCTTATCCACAATCAGTGTTCCATATGTTGAAGATTAAAACAAATATTTTCTTTAAAAAAATACTTTCTTTGTTGCTTGTTTACCTTTGATGTTGTGATCTACTGGATGTTAACAATTTCAGAAATCTTTATTAATGAAACAAAGTTACAAGGCGATCTCCTCCTGGATGCGGATGGCTGCTCCATCTCTCCATTCCCAGAAGCCCGCAACCATAACTAGGGCCCTTTAAAAGGAAACAACTACAGCCATCAGAATTAGTGATTCATGAACGATTCGTTCATTTTGAACGAATCTTTTAAAAGACCGGTACGTACGATTCATACTGGATCGTTCATTTCGTTCATTTTCGAGCAGGCACATTACTTCTATGACCCATTATACTGCTCGGTACTAGTATCTGAATCGTTCAAATCGTTCATTTTTGCGCAAGCGCATTACTTCTATGATCCAGTATACTGCTCGGTACTAGTATCTGAATCGTTCATATCGTTCTTTTTGGCGCAAGCGCATTACTTCTATGATCCAGTATACTGCTCCGTACTGGTACATGAGTCGTTCATATTGTTCTTTTTGGCGCAGGCGCATTACTTCTATGATTCAGTATACTGCTCGGTACTCGTATGTCGTACTAGTACATTGCCCGGTACTGGTACATGAGTCGTTCATTTTGGGGCAGGCACATTACTCTATTATTCAATACGATGTAGTTATTGGATTTGCACATGTTTGCTCATCACTGTAGACTAACTTAACTAGTCCGAACAAATTAATAATTTGACAAATGCACCTTTATCATAGTTTACATATGGATCTGTTGATGCTATTACAGGATTGTGTACAAAATAAATATTTTAAGCTTTATGTTAATTGTTACGAAGTCATGATGCTGGATATTTAAAATAATGCATTTACTACACACGTATTTATCCGTATTACTGCTTGGCTACTGAACGTCTTTGTTATAATGAATTGATTATATGGTAGGCTGTTACATTTTGCCTATGCGCACTGCCTCAAATGAACAAATGTTTGAATAATATAAAGTTCAGGCTGCAGGATGGAAATTAACAACACACTTGACATACACTTATTTTATTGCCTCAAATGTAAAACTTTCTACCAGATGTCGTATGAGATTAGTTCATTATCTTAAATGTTTTTGGATTTGCGCAGGTGCATTACTTCTATGATCCATTGGGCCTATATGGTTAATTAATTTCGTTATTTCGTTATTTTTTGCGAAGGCTTATTTCTATGATCCAGTACGTACTGTACGGATCAGTATACTGATTCTTTTCGTTCATTTCGATCTGCGCATGCGCAAATGAACGATACGAATCAAAATGATTCGTTCATTTGAATGAACGAGATTCAAAGACACGACTCAGTAAAAAGAATCGAACTTCCCATCACTACTGGGGGTTGCCACTGCGGTCAATCTAGCCGACACTTGAAATTCGGATGAGCGGCTATACAGGAACTTATGGGATAGCACTATGATGAGCACTTGTGTGGGAGAACAAAATTACATTTCGCTACGCGGCTAATGCATTCGCTTGATTATGTATTTCTGTAAAGCTACATTACACCCTACAATCAAATAATGTATTTATCATTCCACTTGGTTTATATTAATATAAGTCCACTCTATATGTACACCGGGTATGGAGCACTTACTGCAGCCTTTTGGAGAAATTCACATGTACAGTAGGGGACCCTATGTATGCCGCTGTAGTCGGGAGTAAAAAGGATACAATTAATGTGCACTTATGAAGTTGAAGCATTAATAATTAATGTATTTCCTTTTCTCCCGTTGCAATAATCTGGGTTAAGAACGGAGAAATGCTTAATAAATGCCTATAGAGGATTTATAGAATAGACGTGGTTGATATTTCCTATCTAACCATCTGAACTCACGAATGATCATTTATCCGTGTGTAAACAGCTACGGAAAGAGATACTACAGCGACCTGGGAAACTAACGCATTGCCCGAGAGTCAGACAAAGGTGCAAGAGCTACCTAGCTTGAACTGTGTTCGTAATAACAGCTGAAAGATAGGAGCAGACCGCAACCAGATAACTTACATGAATTACTATCCCATTAATCCTCCACCGGAGAATGTTCTGGGAAATGATTTAGAATGTCTATGACAGAACTTAGTAAATGAATA
>JACXGM010041191.1:0-10121 GCA_016801145.1 Umbra pygmaea
GAGTATTTGCAGTGATACTGATCTGTGGCCTGATGAAGGCTGCCTCTGATGAGTATGAGTATTTGCAGTGATACTGATCTGTGGCCTGATGAAGGCTGCCTCTGATGAGTAGGAGTATTTGCAGTGATTCTGATCTGTGTCCTGATGGGGGCCTTATGGGCCCTGGATTCCAGGAGTTGCATTGACAGCCAGTCAGTTAAAGCTACGAGGACCAGGCACAAAGGAGTAGAAACTATTGCTCCACACACAATTATTATTATGTATTTTTTTACTCCTACACACATACGCATTAGGGATGTCCCCAGAAGAAGATCCAGCGCAGCAAAGAATCTTACATTTGATAGAACATGTGAGGGAGCAGGAGTACATTTACACTGTAAACATGTTAGAGGTACTGGGACTACTCACATTGTAATCATAAATAAGGAGAATGAATAAAAGATTGTTGTTGTACTAACGATCTTAAGCATTTTCACACATATACAGGTGCGAGATATCAGCAGATGCCAGAGGTGAAATGTGAGTGGTCACTCAGAAATGTTTTCTTCCCTCATTACATCTGCTTGAGCAAAGACTGATATGTGTGAAATGTGATTGACAATGGAGAGGAGTCCATGACCAAATTGATATATTGGATATTTTTGTACATATGCATTGTTACATAAATGTTCATATGTGATTGGAAAATAGGACCTAAGTTAAGTAGAGTTTACACTTTAGAAGTAAGCTACCGAAGAGACATATAAAAAACTGAGATACCGCATTAACTACTTAGGGAGCACGCTACCGGCGCCGGTAGCCTTAAAAAAATCGAACTGGTTCACTAAGTCCAAACAATCACAGTTCACAAGTCCTATTTCTAGGTTATATATACATGTTATACAGGGTTGCCAACTTTGGGAGTTTGGCTGGCGTGAGACTCGGTAAAATTTCAGTGCGCACGCATGCGCGTGCTTGCGCGCGGAGAACACTTTTGTTATCCCTAATTTTAGAAATGTCAGTCCTTGTTTACTTAGTATAAACCGTGATTTATGCAAGAAAAACAGCTAATAGAATGGAATGAAATGGAAACGCTTATTTTTTTTTATTCTGAAAGCGTCAGAGTCACGCCAGATGCGTGAAAGTTGGCAACCCTGGCAGTGTGCTCCGACTCCCAACCATGTTCCGAATCTAACACTCTGAACTTTTCACACGCAACTGACGTACAGGTGCAAGGTTTTCAGCGAATCAACGATCAGAGAATCATGCAGTGAGAACGTTTTAGACAGATGTTACAGCTGTGGGACTACTCTCCTGTCATTAATACATTGTGGTCTAGTCATCAACAGAATATTAACGGATTGAAAGGGGAGAAAATTTGATTTTGGCGTGACATTTCTTGCGTGTGCGTGAGAGCGTGAGATTGATGCTGAAAGCGTGAGTGTCACGCCAGATGCGTGAGAGTTGGCAACCCTGGTTATATATCTACAGAAAGCTTAGACACTCAGGAAAGTAGCAAATGTCACCATTCTACAGTAGCTTCAACATGTCTTATATGTCCTTAAAGCTTAGAATCTTGGGATTCTAGCAAATATCTCGGTTTTAGTGTAGCTATAAAATTCACAACGTTACATCTACTTAATGTCAGCTACGCGTCTTAAAAAATGTTTTCGTTTTCACTTCACAGTAAATACATTAAGGAATAAAATCAAAGCTCACGAATACAATATTTAAGTTATAAATACATGTCTCATATGTCCTTAAAGCATAGAATGTTGGGGTTCTAGCAGATATCTCGGTTTTAAAATGGCTATGAAAACGAGATAATTATTAGTCTTAATGTGACGTAAACAGCCAGTACCAATAGCTGTTAGCTTTTTTACTGAACTAGCCACTTTTGTACTTAAATGTAAATCGAATGGCAAAAGGAAAACACGTCTAGCACCCTAATTTTTTTAGGTTACATATACAAGTATTATATCTCCTTAAAGCTTAGAATGTTGGGGTTCTACTAGAAATCTCAGTTTTAGTGTAGGTGAAAAATTCACAACGTTATGGCGGCTAATTCAAACTACACATACGGCAAACAGTAACGTGTTTTGTTTCTTCTAAAAAAAAACGAAATGCCAACTAGAAACACCTACTGCACTCATTTCTTAGGATATATATAAAAGACTTATATGTTCTTAAAGCTTAGAATCTTGGGTTTCTAGGAAATATCTCGGTTTTAGTGTAGCTTTAAAATTCACAATGTTAGACTACTTAATGTCAGGTACGCGTCTTGAAAACAATTACATTTTACTTAGAAAATACAGATTAGCACACTGTACTTATGTTAACTTTTAGTACAACATATTTTACTTACGGTCATTAAATCCTTCTTTTTGGTCATCAAAGGGTCCCAGTAAGCACTTAAAGCATAATTTTCCCAGGTAAAATCCATCTTGAATGTAAAAATTGCATTTTCTTCCCGGACGTTTAAATCTACTCATAAATAAATGAAAAACCTAGTGTATTTTCCCAGCATTTCTGAACAAATGACGGATGTGAAGTGTCCAAAAGCTTTGCAATTTCGGCATATACGTCATCGTTATGAAACAGAGATCTTAAAAATGTACAAGATGAACAATTTTAACTAAAGACTGACAGAGATAATTTAGGAAAGAAATGTGTTGTTCGTCTCAGGACCCAGATGTAAAAGTCATCATGGTGCATTTTTTCTAAAAATATTGTTTTATCATCTATAAAATAGGAAAAAGCTGTACACCCGAAGCTCATGGTATAATTCGAACACTGCGCGTGTTTGACTCTCTACTACTCAGCGACACAGCAACAACAAGTGAGTCAAGCAGCAGTGGAGCTAATGAGAAGCGTTATGAGTATGTGCGGTGTTCCTATCAGTTATTAAAGCGAGTTAATACAAACAAACAAATATGTACATATTTCCTCACCCAATGACAATCGATAAGAGAATCGATAAGCAATATCGATAATGGAATCGGAATTGTTAAATTCTTATCAATTCCCATCCCTATGAGGGACTGATGGTTGATTCTCAATCCAGAAGAAACTTGTTGCATTTAATAAACTTATATCTACATTTCACTGAAGAGGAACATTTACAGAGATTCTTGTTATACCACACAGGATATAGCTACTGATTTTGGCACCCTATGGATGTATAGGGGATAGGGACCTATACTGTCTCATATACTGACACTCCCTACTGGATGATGTCATGTACTGCTTGCTGAGCTCGACAAAAAGGTGGGAGATAGAGACAGGGGATCCATGGGTTTAGCTATGGCTGACAGGATAGCGAAGAATATTACTGACATGCTGCTTCTTGCCATAGATATTAGACTTGCCACTAGAGCTTTTAGGTTTTGAAGCATCCTTAGCTATATATACTTTACTATGCTACAAGACTGAATGCTAACATAGACAATGCTGATTTGCATAGGTTGACCGAGTGTGGATCATACATTTACCACCCGGGTCAAAGAGTAGGGAGATGATTAGATGATAGGATTATTATACCGTAACAAGTTGAGTTAAGATTTTTTTTTAAATTAGGATTATTAGATCAAGATTTTCCATTTGAAATTTTTAATTGAGATACTTTTACTAACTTTCAGATATTATATCTCTTTAACAGGAGAGACTTTAGATTTTTAGATATGATTACTTTAGATTTTTCCATCCTAACCTTTGGCTAATACGTTTTTTTAAATATCTTTAGATTATACTAACCTTACACTATAGGGGTTTTACAGATTAGGATCTATTACTTAGATTTTAATTGTGTTACGTCCCCCAGTATGATAAATGCATGAAGGGCCTGCTTGTGTGCACATGTGTTTGATAAATACACATTGGCTTGCTTGTGTGCATGTGGGTTTGTTCTGTTCTGTTCTGTTCTGTTCGTATGTTTCCCCACAGGTGGTGCAGATTCCCTCATCCAGCCCAAGCCATCACTTATCACTGACTACTCCTCTCCATTATCCCATACACCTGGTTTCATCAATTAACAGCTATCCATCATGCCCTTCCTCTGTATATCTGTGCCCCTGTTTCATCGCTCTTGCTTTCTGTGTGTGAGGTTACTTAAGTGGAGGTCCTCTCTGCCTAAGGTTTGGTCTGTGTGGCTTTTGGTAGTAGGCAGTTGTGTATACAGTGTTTGTTAGTGTGTTGACTCAGTGAGAGCAGTGTTTGTGTAGAGTGAGTGATAGGCCTATTTAGTGTGCAAGTGTGTTAGGGAGTTTAGTGTATAGTGATTAGTATTTCTGTTTGAACTCTTATTGTAAAGTATTAACCATTTGTTTCTCTTTGTGTTCTCCAGAGGGGGAGAGGAGGCACTTTCGGGGAGTTCTGACGCCCTTGGGCCTACACCACCCGCAGGGATACTCCCTTGTTAAACACACTAGGTTTAGAGCTGAGCGCCCACCCGCTGTATTTTGGTTAGGGCACCTTGATCGCGTGCCAGTTAGATTAGATTTGTATGTGTTAGGTTTAGTGCAGGTTAGTGGTATACTTTCTTTGTTTTGGGTTAGCTCAGCCTCTCCTCCCAAAAAAACATCATTTATTACTAGCATTTACCATATTAAAGCCCTTTGTTTATACGGTAACCTGTCTCTGTGTCCTTGCTCGCACCTACGACCTCATACTCCATTCTCTGACCATTTTGGCAGCGAGGTTGTCATGGTTCCAAAGGATGAGGAGGCAGGCGCGTCTTCACAGAACATAGCTTTTATTTCAAACACTAGGAAGAACTGGACAGGAACAAAGATAGACAAGAATATATGAGTACACTAAACAAGAACACTTCAGAAACACAAGACCAGACCCTATAACATATACAAACATGACTTACAACACAATAACCACTGTACACTACCATATGAACAGACTAAAGACAACTACTACAAAGAACAACCACATACCTGGACAGGAACAAAGAATCACACAGGACTCACACTCAGAACTAAATACCATACTAATGAGGGAAGGAGGTGCAGGTGTGGACTAAACAACAGAACTAATTGGTTAATCAAAACATGTGACGGGATCATGTGACAAAGGAGCGGGAAACAAAGCAAAACAAAACACATAGGGGAGAAACCACCCTGTAGTGACACAGAACAGCCACAAAGACTATGGACATTGTGACAGAGGTGTAGCATCCTACTCCCCTCCTGGGGAGGCAGTGCGTAACAATTGATTTAGCTAATTTTAGCTTTTATATATTTTACTTAATTATAATTAAGATCTTGTGATTCAGGTATTATATATAGTTATTTTGAAACTAAGATTTTTCATGCCTTAAATCATAATATTGATTTACAGATAGAATACATTTCATTTTCTGATCAATTCTTGCAAACATCTAAACAACAAGAGATTTTTTAACCATTGTGTGCAAGTTTGTATTTCCAATGAGTAGGAGTCTGACTACTGCCACAAGTCCTCATCAAAGAGAAGGCGTATCTCATGCCTGGGCCAAGGGAGAGTCATCCCAAAGCCAAGCCAGTCTAGATCTACAAGTAGACTGTTTGGGCTCACAGACTAACTGGAGGAAATACTGAGCAGGTTCCAGCAAAGATTGACCTGATGCTAGTACCCAGTAGAAGGAGATGAACATTGATATGACTTTTTGGCCACACTGAGATACTTTGAAATGCCAGGGTACACATTTGATGTGCCACACCCCAAATTGACTAAAAGATCACAGACATAGACAGTTCTAGTAAGGCTTGAACGACTGTACTATAGAGGGACAAGGACTGTACGGCAGAGAGAGAGAAAGAGAGAGTTTCAATGGACTCTGACAGCAGATGTTGGGAGTGATTCCATCTGACATTAAGCATCATAAAGGGGAGATGACAACCGTCAACAGACAACAGACAACAGACAACCAACAACAGATGATAGACGGACTCCGGACCATGAGAAACATCATGCAGAAATACCAGAGGGGAGTTGCGTATAATACCTTTAATGTTGAAACTTTGTTTTAAAATACTCTGACAAATTTAAGAAGATCAAATCTATTGAGAACAGAGAGATTTAGGTTTAGGAAAAGATTTAGAAATAATGAAGACATTTGTTTGTTAACTTGATGTCTATTTTTCAGATACTGAAGAAGGTTTGACAGTTAACAAGAGAATGCTAGTTGAGGGAAAGTTAAGATGAGAATTGAGATTAGCTTAATTTAGGACTAGAATTAGAATGACCTTAGAGAGGAAAGGATTACAATGGAGTATCATAACATATTATGTCAAAATGATTTGATTGTGAGCTTAATCATTGTTTTCACTTTTTGTTCCAGAAACATCTCACATGGGACATCTTTTCTCAAATGCATGGAAACCAATTGGACTGAGAGTTGAAGCAACCCATGATCTGATCTTCCCTAGCACTGAGTTTTGGAAAGTTTCCACATGGAAGTGACTGGAATACTTACCTGGTTGATGAAGTCCATCACAATACATACAGTTTGAATTGAATAAAGAACATGAGTTTAGGAAGAAGAAACCAGTTCCAAGAGAATAAACCGTTTTAAGAAGAAAATGACGATATTTTTATTGTCCCAAAGAGAGAAAATGTTAATAAGAAGAAGGTAATGACTTTGAGATGGAAAGTCAATGATTGAAGCTTTGGACCGGCGAGTCTGAAGACATGAACTAACAGTGAATAATGAGGATGGACAATGTTAAGCCAGGTGCTAGGAGATGTTTCTAGGGGTTAGCTTACACAAAAATTTAGAATATAATATGCATTTGTGATTAGATGTTTTATGTGACATGTCAAAATTACATGATTAAGACAAGGATTTATATGACATGCCTAGATAGAAAGAGATATTTAGAAGAGAATAGTATTTGAGAACTAACTGATGATTAGAATTTGATGAAATTTAATCAGGAACTGATTAAATCTAAGATTTAGATCTAAGATTTGAGAGAAGAGATAGTTAGGTATCTACTTGCTTTGTACACATCTTAGTTGAGAGATAGATAATGCAGAGAAACGACAGATTGCATTTTTGGATAAAATGAGAAAACAACAAATTGACTGACAACCAGAATTTGGTTGACCCTAATGAATGATGTAATATGATTTTCACATCTGCTTACACTGATATATACATGGATGAAGGTAACAACGACTTTTGACTGAGAAATATTCAATTGAACTACAGGATTCTGAGATTTGTGGAACTGTGAATTCTCAGGTCAATAATATGTATAATAACATCTGTACGATACATGAGAATTGTTATGAATACCCATGTATGATTGTTTTGAGGATGAATTGTTCATCCTGCTTGTTTCCCATGATTCCAAACTTAATCAGTGCGAGAGTTACAGACACAGTTTATACGAGTGTCCCATTGAGAGAATAATGGATTTTGGAACATGGTGAAATGTATTTACTTCATTTTATATTTTTTCTTATTTTATTGGATGTTTTATTGAAAACATATCTGTATACTGACTTATACTTGGAATGATTTTTCCAAGGTAATTTACTTATGATTTGATCTTGTTTGGAACTTTAGCAATTGTATAACAACTGGAGGATTGGTAACTATTATGTATTATATAGAATTACTTTCTATTGAGATGTCCCTTGTGTGCAGTTGGCATTTAAGATACATGAGTAGGGAATTGTTGGTAATTATATTCTATATAATCATGTTTAAATACAGTTTGGACAGTTTAGAATGGTATTACTAGATGAGAGAGTTGTATGGCTATAGTTTGGGCCTTTTTGAGGATTCTAGAACAGTGAGACAGACAGGGAGGAGATTCAGGGTCAAGTCAGATAAAACTTTCCTTTAGGAGAGGAGACGAAGGAAGCAAGGCCAAGGGTGACGCAGAGGAGGAGAGAGAGCCCTACAGTTCTTATATTATAACATCAGCATAAGCATTAGATTATGGCTTAGGACTTATAACCTATAACTCTGTTATATATTAGACTGCTTATAACTATATGATCTATTGTAGGTTAGACTGTAATTCCATCACAGGTCTAATACATGGAGATGCCATTCAGACTAATAGAACAGGACATTTTACTGACAGGACATTAGACGGATAAGGGTTACTGAGTAATTCGGATAACAGCTTGCAAGGAGTACACTTCGTAGTATGGACCCTATATGTTCCATACTCAAGGTTAGAACCTACGTAGGCAGAGGTTGAGGTGACCAGCACATGTTCTCACATGAGACAGTCACGGGTCTGAAGAGAACCTTCTAGAAGGTATGTGAACAACAACCCAACATGTATATAACTCAGTTCCATATGATCATTCAGGGCATTTCCCAGAACATGTCTTGATGCCTTGTTATGACGACCCTGTTTCGGTAACAAGAAGTACTTTATTAAAGCATTCTATTTCAACCGCAACCTGACTCCTGAAATCATAATTTCAACAAAGATCTTACCAGCCTGAAATTCACCATCTATCAGTGACATACTAACATGACAACAGAAAAAGGAGTGGTGGGGGTACGTTAATGTTAGACGAAAACCGCACGTCTCACGACAATTTTCTTTCTCTAAAAATACGAATTATACATACATTTTTACAAATACATTCTTGGCAACCATTTTAAAAGTGCATTAACACACTCCAGACTGTGCATTGCCAGGGCCTTGTGGCTTTCTACACTGCTGAGGTGTGCGGTTATTCCACAGGGTGAGCATCCGGTTTGGCAAATTGACACAAATGAGGAAGTGCCTTAAACCTGCATTCTATCTGAATTCCAGCTGGGGGCGATATGTTTGGTTGCAAAAGAGCTTGGATTCTGTAGAAGTCTATGAGAAATTGAGCCACTTCTCACTTGATTTATTACTTTAGTAAACACTTTCATAATGAGTATATGGCCTCAATCGCTAGATATAAGCCTTTTGAAAAAGATAGTAATGATAAAACATTTTTAAAATATGGTCTCGTTGATTTTAAAATCTGCCATAAAGCAAAGGGGCGTTTAAGGCGTGGCTATGATGTGATTGACAGTATGCGGCCTGTCAATGAACGAGGTTTAGCAGAGCTTATCCATGGCACGTGAACTTTAGTTTGGAAAAGATGAAGAACAACTTCAATTTGGCGTTTGACCACGCTTTCATCTGGTGACGCGACACTTTGGTTGCCTAATAATGTTTTGTTCAGCGTTCGGTTCTATGACAAGACGAAAAAGGAATCAGCATTTGAGTTTTTCAGGTAAGTAACGTTGCTTTTTAGCAATGAAAAAAAAAGTATAGTTACATTAGTGCTCTGTATTGAAAAAAATGTAAAATGTATATTATTGTAACATCTTCACTTAGTCTATTAAATTCATTTTTAAATACATTTAAATTATTTTCATTGCAGATGCATACAGCAGATGTGGTGCCTTGTTAGGGTAAACTGATAATATACACAGCTTCTGGATGTCAGATCTAAATGCAATTAACCACATGTCTTTCCAAACAGATTTCCTTCTGATACCAGGCTAAAGCAATAGTTGGTGAACATGAGGAGAGACACCAGAAAATGGAACTCCAAAAAGTCACGTCTGTGCAGTTCCCAGTTTGAGGAAGATCCTTTTTTCACAGACAAGCAGGTAGACATTAACTTTAATGGATTATTTATACTTTTTATATATCACTTAGTGGTGTAAGTATCTGAAATACAAAACACAACATGGAGTACCAAAACAGTAAAAATAACTAGAACTGCAAGCAGTTTTGGCGGGGTCCAAGCCGTCCCTGGCAAGTCCCCCCTAGTGCAAGTCGCCCCGATGACCCGCGGAGCCCACAAAAGCAGAACCTATAATATTGGAACCAAAGTCACTGTTCAGATTAGGTTGCTACTTTATGCTGCGGCCAACAGTTCATGTAGCGCATTTGAATGAACTGATCTTTGATTTAATAAATGTGCATTTAACAGCTAGTGCCATCTGTCTCTTATGAGTAAGGTATCTACTGTTAATTGACTAAAAGCTGTGAAGTTAGTTGCACAAGCGCTATGTAGCTAAGCTACATGCATTGTTAACATTAGTTACTGTAGCTAGCTACCTTGTTAAGATGTCAGTAGAAAAGCTAGCAAACTATGACAGTGTTGGTTAGCTATGTGGTTGTGTAGCCTCTTTT